>JAVQJL010088087.1:0-16959 GCA_036024295.1 Nannoperca obscura | reverse complement strand
TAAAACTGCACATTTTAGAGTGGCCTTTTATTGTGGCCAGTCTAAGGCACACCTGTGCAATAATCATGCTGTCTAATCAGCACCTTGATATGCCACACCCGTGAGGTGGATGGATTATCGCGGCAAAGGAGAAGTTCTTACTAACACGAATTTAGACAATTTTGCAAACAATATTTGAAAGAAATAGGCCTTTTGTGTACGTAGAAAAAGTTTTAGCTCTTTGAGTTCAGCTCATGTAAAATTGGAGCAAAAACAAAAGTGTTGCGTTTATATTTTTGTTCAGTGTGTATTCATATGCAAGTGCATATTTTACTTTTATTACGTTTGGGTTTCAGTAAATCATTTACTTATTTTACTGTATGTCTTGTAATTTATATTATCAGTAACAACTGTTATAATACATTGTTCCATTACAGAGATGTCAATGCTTATAGAGTACTTCCTTTTAACTATGCATTTGTGCCTTGCATATTCATTCTTTCATTGTGTAGGTTGTGTATGATGGTACCACAAGATGCAATGTATCCCACGAAGAGTGGGGTAATTATATCAGGATGTAATGAAGGGCCGATTATACTGCAACACAAACACAACCATAACAGTAGACGCATGTTTTTTACTGCTACATTGGATGATCACACATTTGGAGTCGGCACGACTAGTCTGCATGGTCAAACCTCTTAGGCAGCACGTAGATGTCCATAAGAACTTTCACAAGTGTTCTTTACTGCCTTTGTGGGTGCAATGCTACGTTTCTTCACACATTACTGCCACCAACCATGGATCAGTGGAAACAGTCATGAAACAGCCAGCATGAAGGTGTATTGCATCAAACTTGTGCTTGTGCCTGCATTTGCGTCCTTGTGCGCAGACACAAATAAAACAGGGACCGACTTTTAAAATGTTGCTCCATAGCGCTATGAGCGATAAAAAAAAATGTTTCATTCATTATGTTTACATCTAACTATAATGAAAGGAAATGAAAGGAAACTGTATGTATGCTTGTATGTCCTTCATTTAGCTCAACAACTGTTCCACACTTTGAATTGACTCAATCGACTCCACACTTGGCAGGTGTATTGTTGGGGATGCAAGGGAGTGTTGTCTTTTGGTGCAATTTGGCTAGGTGATGGTGCTATAACAGCAAACATAACATTTTGGCCTGTAACTTCTGAACCTTAATTCTATCACAATTTTTTCTTGGATTTTGTGGGAAAGACGAATCTATACATATAAGCCAAGCGATTTGCAAAGCCTCCTCCTAAAAATTTTGAGCAATGGTCACCATATTTGGTACAAAATATCTCTGGACCAAGCCAGAAAATATTTCTTTTTTGGATAATTGATATTCCATACAGTTGTGCTATAGCTGGCCCACAAAGTTTGCTCAAATGCTGTTGGCAGGGATTATATTACAAAAGTGTCATATCTCCTGAATGCTTTGTACTACAGCAACCACATTTGGTGGACATGTGTAGATATGATGTCTAAGTGACCATGACAAATGGGGCACAATAGGTGGTGCTGTAGCAGCATCATCTAACTAGAAAGGAAGGAATATCTTTCTTTCCGTATTTTTGTCCTTTTATTATCTTGACAACAACATTTATGTGCCAGAAGCACACACTGTATAGTATATTGAGAGGGGACCCCTATCTCAATATACCGTCGAATGGCATGCTGGGTACAGCTCGCTTTCAATACAGTATATTCAAGGACAGATGAAGTATGTTAATAATGCATTATGTGTTGGCAAAATTGTATTAGTTGTATATAATTAGTGTATCATTCGCCTTAAAGAGAAGATGGTTTTGGGGTGGTTTTGCTTGAGAAGCAGGTGTTCATTACTTAAAAATGTCCCCTGGTGGTGTTTTACTTACCAAACCATAAGAAAACCTTTTTTCCACAAACAAGTGCTGTGAACAATACTTGGTCCAGTCACAAAGTCCAACTCATGGTCAAGGAATACAATTTTCACAAGACTGTGCTCACTTAGCGAAATTTTGCAAAATCATGTTAAAAAATACATACCAGCGATGTGTGTTGCACATCCTTGCATGAATGTGACTTTTTTTGTGCAGCTTTGATTCATATAGGCTGGTTGCTGTGCCACCCCTAGCCTCAGCAGCAGCACCCTGCATGGTACTGCTCTGCTGGTGTGAAACCAAGAGAATAGCCTTTGTCAAGGTGTACTCGCTTCAATTCTCACTCATCTCCCCTGGCATAGGGGTGTTAAATTATATGCTCCAGAGGACTCCACATTCATATTTTTTACAAGGGCCAGGTTATTAGGCAAACAGGCTCTGCACATGTCCCCCGCTATGACAGTTTTCACAGTCAAGGATTTCGACCTTTATTTCCATCCAAGTACCGCCGCACTCCCCTTCGCACCCCGTGACACACACACACATGCACACACACCCACATACACAACCCCTACCACCCCTTGCCAATTCCCGCTCCCTCTCCCTCTAACTAGGCGAGAGCCTCTAAGTCTGTAGAGGGTGTGATCACAGTATAGTTGCTCTGGGTGTAAGACTCCAGGCAGAACGGCTGTGGATCTGAACCTCCCAATCTACTCCGTGGATTGACAGCGCAGCCCTTAGCCCCCTCACCTCTCATTTTGCAGCTTTATTTATAGTTCCCCTCTGCGTAGTTCATAGGGGAAAAAACTGTTTCTGATGACCATTTGTTCCTGAAGAGGAGACAAATTACAAATGTGAGCTTCGCCTTTGTACTTTGAAAACGCCTTTTTCATAACCAAAAACTGGCCTGATGAAAAGACCAAGGAACATCAAAGTGGTTTGCCCTCCGACAGTAAGGTTAAAAGTTGAGCTTGAACACTGATTCTCTCGCATTCTTCCTGGCTCGATTCTCATTAGCCACTCATTTTAATCAGATGCACCATCAATTAGTATGACTTTTCTGTGTGTTTGATGCTTAAAAGTTGGATCTCAAGGACGCAGAACTTTCAGTATACTTTGATCGGAGGCAGGGTTAGCAAAGCATCCAGTGCTTGCTGCACTCATGATTTTATTACCACCACAGAGGTAGTGGTTAATTCAGCCCGGGAACATGCAGGGTCCAAGCTGCATGTTTAAGTGCATACAGTATTTTTGCGGGGTTGCTTGCATGAACAGGTACAGAAAATAGGACTGGTATTGGTTAGGTATATATCATTCTTTTGATTATGAGCTACTATTGCTCCCTTATCATATATTGCCCAAATCATGAATCTATAAATATGTACTGGTCAATAAACTGGTATTCCCAGACTGAAAAGAATAACATTTTGAGGGGTAAAAACATAACTGCTGAAGGATTTCTTTGATTCCTTGTCATAAAAACAGTCTGTAGCTATGAGCTGAACATATGAAGTATCACCAGCTCTAAATAAAAAATATCAGCATCCACTCTGGCTTCCAGACAACCAGGAGCTCAGCTCTAGTATGGGTTAACTATGGTAAGTGTTATTCTCGAAATAGATATTGTCCGTTTGGGGACTTGCAGTCGGCTACATGTTGCCAGTGTGCCAACAGCTGAGGAATCCACACATGTAAAAGCTGATATGGCTTTTACATGCAAGGAAAAAAAAAAAAAATAGAATGTGGATATTTAGCTACATGTACGTTTTTATTTCAGCTTTCAAATTTTTAAAGGTAGCTCACTTATCTGAAAAGTGTTGGTTATTTCACACACTATTTCAAGTTTATTGGAATTTTCCTGTCATAGATTGTATTTAGATCCATTGTATTGTAAATCAGATAATTTAAATTTATAATAAATCTATAAATCTATAATTTACATATTATAGATTATACAGTACATCGTTAAATTATCATCAAAAAATATGCATTCTTACCAAAATATTGTAACCAGTCTGTTTATCTGTAAATGTAATCAAGTATCAAGAAGTATAAGATGGTGTGTTTAAAAGAGAACAAAATAATTTGTTCTCAAAAATGTGCAAACAAGCATAAAAATGTAACTCCGCTTTTGTCATTGTATCCAGAGTTGATGCAACAGAATCCTAGCTTGATTAGCAGAATAAAGAACATGGAAGAAGAGATTTATAGCAGAGATTATCTCTGGGAGAATGATAAGAAGATGTCAGACAGACCAAAGCAGCGAGGATACAGCAGGTCAGAGGAAAATGACACCCAGTCTATCACCGTCTGCCTGAGGAAGGACAGGGAATCATATGATAGAGAGGACATAGAGCAAGCAAAGCCAACATCAAAGTTGATAGCAGGCTTACACTAACATCTGGGGCCACTATTGGTCTTTTCATAACACAAATACTGGCTGATTAGTGAAGTCAAGATACTGTACATCTATTTTAGAATTGATTTATATTGACCTTTGCAACAATACAACAATATATTTTATTAAAAGTTTTTAATATGGAAGAAATATTTCTAAGAAATGTAACATTTTTTACACAGTCAAATGTATGTAAAAAAAGAAAGGCTAAAAAAGAGTAAGCCCCCACTTTTTTACGCACAATTTTGAAAAGTCTCTCCTGCACACAAACAGTCACACAGGTAGTGAATCAAAATAATACAGTGTGAAAGAGAAATCAAAGTTCTGCCTATTTTATCTCCTCCATCAGAAAGGAGGTTTTGACATAGTGAGACAATCCAACAAGAACTTGCTTTGAGGACTTTACACTGACCGATCTCCACAGGATGCATTTGCTATGAAGACTTTACTAGGCTATACTATAAAAACAGATTTGCATTGTAATTAGATTAAATACATCGTTACATAAAATATGAAACATATCAAACTAGATCGTTTTACAGGATTTTATGGAGGTAAATTCTAATGGAAATGACTTGCATGGAGCAAAACTAAAGTTTATTATTTGAGCAACTAATAACGGTTTTGGTGATTTCAGGTAAGCATAGGCTGCAATTGTGCTAAATTTCACAGAAATGGTAAATGTAAATTTTTTTTTGAGTAGATTATGTATTTTGATTCAACAGCATTTTGACAAGCATGTTTCAACAATCGCTGGCTAGGCCTATATCATAGCAAAAGCTGCACAAAAGCGGTTAAATGTTTAGTCAATATGGGTTTCATGCTACAGCAGTAATAGTGACTTGTTTAGGCCCCAATTCAACCCAAATTAATCTATATCATCATGCAATGTCTTGTGTGTAAACCTGACATTTAAGCTTCAGGAGGGTTGAAAATAAAAAGCTTTCATCCTCTTGGGAGCATGAATGTACTTGATGCCCGAATTTCTATTTTGGCCTGGTGGGGGCGCAACGGGAAAGGTTAGGGGTTCCCCCAGTGGTTCAATTGATATTCCAAGAAAGTCTGACCAGCTGTTGCAGATAAATGTCCAGAATGTCACTGCAATTACTATCAACATCTGCAATAGTATTGTATGTCAGCTGTTGTGATCCAAGGTATGGTATTAGTCTTCAAAACTGGATAAGACTATAGTGCCGTTTAGTTTGGGATTGTGCAGTCACAGAGGGGTAGGGGTGGAACATTTCAATTTGATGGTGATGGAGGCAGAGGGAGCCTTAACAAAGGTGTTGGAACAGGGATCTGTGGGTGAAAGGCAGGTAGCTGAACAGAGTCGAAGGAGTTAACACTCAGCTGTGGTTAATCTCCTCAGGGGGACTTTGGGGCAATATCCAGTTAGACTGGAATGTGAATGTGTGTGATTCTGACCAGGGGCTGGCACAACTGTCTCTCACTCCTCCTGCAGAGAGCCTATGGTCGCTCCTCTCAGCAGTGTTATTTCTCCCCAGCACCCTATTAAAACTGCTCTCAACACATGGAACTGGCTTCGACCATGGTAGACAAGCAACTCCCTAGAGCCTAACCACTGACGCTTGAATCCAAACCACACAAGACCTCAGAGTACACAAGCGTTATACTGAAGAATTAACTCTGCTCTCTACAGATGTTGAAAAGTCAGTGATTCAAACTTTGTAAGCTGAAAAATCCAATGAGTCAGAATTCTAAGAAGGAAACAAGATGTGTTAATCTAAAGATTTTCCTACTGACACATTAGCATGGTTATATGTACTTTAAATACCACACCATTTTAACTTACATTAAAACATTTCAACTAAGCTTCATAAAACTTAATAAGCAAATATCTTAAGCTGCAGTTCCTCTAATGGTCAGTGGAATTCAGTGCAAAAATCACCCAGATTCTCTCCAAGTCAGTACATTTTTATGTGGTTGAGCCCTCAGTAGCTAATTAAAAATGAAAAATGATACGTAATTTTAAATGCTTTTTTCATTAAGAGGATATTAAGGCTCAAAGGTAATATAGAGTGTCCCGCTTGCTCGTCCCATTTAACTGCCACACTTTGCCGGTTGCAAGAGGTAAACCAAAATAAAGGTTTGCCTTAAGAATGATGTCAAATGGTGGGTTTATCAGTAACACCAAATCTGTCTCTGCCTCAACATTGTAGCCTATTGTTGGATTTTGTTCATCACTCTTTTGAAAACGTTAAAACATACTTAAAAAACAATCATGTATTGTGATTTTCTAATGCTGTGTCTTAATTCGGATACTTTCATTAGTACACTTCTTTGTAGTACACTATGTACACTATGTACTTACTTGTGTAGTGCGTGAATTTTTACAAACACGGCCATTGTGCACTTACCAGAAACGACGATCACAGCATTTGACAGCATTCTTTTTAATGGCGAAGTGCAACCAGGTGGAGCCTTATTGCCAACATTTGATTGTCGCCACCAAAATATCTTCTGACTTGTTTGCTTACTTGACTTTAATAAAAAAAAACATATATATTAAAAATGAATTAAAGTACATCTTCTGGGATACTCATAGTACCTTTAGTATCTTTACATTTTGCCATAATTGGGGGCGTGAACACACGTATGCATTTAAAATAGCAAGTGGAAGTATGGAAGAACGCAAATTGACACAGCTTAAGAGAAATGGATATCCACTGCTTTGATTTGAGTAAAAGTTAAGGACCATAGCATTCTAACAAATGTAGCAATCTTAACAACTGTTTTGTTAGCATTCAGCAAATGGGTGGCACCCTTTTCTGTCTCTTTAGCTATGGTGGATATCACCATGGTGGCTATGGTGGCTGTCCAGCTATTTTTCCTTTTCTATTAGTAAAAATAAGGAATAGGAAAATTGGGTACATAGAACTGTATGTTACAACATAATGTGAAGTAATTTATGAGTTGAGCAGCTTCAGTATTTCCAACTTTTGAGAACAATCTTTACAACAACATTAGGATCCAAAACAAGTACAGGCAATATAAATAAATTCTTCAGAAGAAATGCTGGGCATTTTAAAATGGCCCTGCTTCTAAAATGTGGTGTTTTTACATGGTGGTTAAGGGTTTTACTCCCCACGGGTTCCTCTCAGTAAACTTCAGGGGTTGTGTCTCCATTTCCGTTGTGAATTATGCTAACTCCAGCAGATGGTAGTAGTTTACAGAAACCTACTCCTTCTGTTGAAGGCAGAGCTGACATATTGGTATTTTTGTGTTAAGATGCCACAAGTCACAAGCCAAATACACAAATCATTTAAAGCTTCAATGAGAAGGCTTCAAGTTCATCACATGGTGACAGAGGAAAAAACTGTGTTTGCTTATTATTTGAGAATATAGAACTATAACTGAGCCACAGTTTCATATGAACAAGTTTGATTTGTAGATACTAGTTTTACTGTTTGGTAAATGGGTGGATCAAGGCAGTTAACATTGACAAGATTAGGGGTTACAATGTGAATAAGGCCACCCAGGCTACAAATAAATGCAGATGCAATATATATATATTCATTCACTACATGTTTTTACGCTTTCTACCCTACGAGCCCATGAATCCCCAGGGTTTGAACAAGCATGTGGAGTATTATGTAAAGCGATGTGTAGCACAGAAAGCATTCCCCTGCAGTTTACTGTGGGCTTGGCTGGGTATGGCAGATGTCTGCAACACTGCTCTGCTCCGAGTTGAGGGCTCCATTTCAAAGGCCTATTTACTGGCAAGCCTTAATAGGAAGTGATCTTAAAGTGTTCCTTTAAACATGTCGGAGGCTAATGGTTTAATTTGCTCTGGGTATTGCTCTGTCTAATGAGATTTAGCATACGCTCCCAACTGCACCGCTCAAACACTCTTTTTTGGAAAGAGAGATATAATTTCCTCTGTTCATTTATAACTCTGCATGGCTTTTAATTTGTCACATCATGGATTCTTTTTTCTTTGTTGCTGCACAAAACTTGATTTTCCTTATGATATACAAGCTGGTTTTCTGATGAAGCATGTGCTTGTGTAGCTAACATGCTGGTGTAATGTGTGTTTACAACAATGTGTGAGTGTGTGTGTATGTACATGTATTTTTAGATATGTCTTTTTTGAACTCTTCTGATTGTACAGTATGTATGTGCGTAACCTTTAGCTTATGTGTTAAAATACACGAAATATTGTCAACATACAAAGAGTTTACACCATGTATCATTATACTGTAGCACTTAGCGACATATTAGTGAGTTGCCAGGGCTGCCAATTGTGCCATTAATTTGCACACTCTTCAGTGTGTGTGTGTGTGTGTGTGTGTGTGTGTGTTGCTGCATGCACACACTGCAGCAGAATTAGGTCCAGGACTGAACAGGATTGGGTCCCAAAGGCCTCTGCTGTGTTCATTTCCAGAGTCCAGCCGGTGGCTCAGGTCATCCCAGGGATCAAAGGCTACGACTGGATCATAGCAGCATCCCTCCCTCTGGTTCAGGGACTTACAGCCCGCCTCTCTAGATGAAGACAGATAGGAAGTTTTGTTCTCCTGTTTGACAGCCTCTTCATTTACCTCTCTCTGATGGAGGATGCCCTCCTGTACTCTTTGCCAGAGGCAAGATATTTCTCTGTCATTTCAATTTGGATTTGTTGCTCATGTTATCATGATGATTTCACATGAAATTGTCCTACGAGACTTAATATTAACTGGTTGCTGTGAAGCTGGACCCTGTCATGGTTTTTCCTTTATCTGACTCCTGACTCCTTACTTTAACCTTAGTGGGGACACAATGCAGAGCACTAACTTGCTTTATTTAATAATTTTATTTATCAAACTGCAGGCAAATTTAAAGTGCAAGATTATACTCTTGCTACTATTTAATATACTTTTTTTAGAGAATTAACTCCACATATAAATGTATATATAAACCTACATAACTACTGTTTTTCAAAACACACTGTACTGTTTCAAAATGTGCTTTTTCCAGGCAACCAGTGGTTTCTAATAATTTTACTGTAATAAGGCCTATGTATAAATAATAATTAATCACCGTGTAGATAGAGTCTTCAATTTTAGGGTGCTTTCACATCTGTAGTTTGGTTCATTTGGTCTGGATCAAGGAAAGAAAAAAATACAACAAACTACATACTACAACAAAATCTTGTTTAACAGTACTTTGTGTGCTTTACTAATGGATGTAGAACTGCGTACTGGACTCCAAAATGGTGGCCATTAATTCCAATGGAAGCTGCTTACCCAGCAAAAAAAAGCCCAAAAAGTATTTTCTCCTCCTGGTTTGTGACTGTAAATGTCAAATGATCTTGGTACGGTCCTTTAGGGTTACTTGCCATTTAGCATTGAAGCTACTAAAATATATTCTATTGTCTCTCTTTTGAAATAATTATCTCTCAACTCACTGTAGCACAGATTAGATAAATCACAACAGGTGAGTTGACCATTAATGTGCCTGTATTCATTAATCGTTTAATGATTTATTCTACTTTATATATATATTTGTTCCATATTCACAAAATGAAACAATGATCGTATCTCCTGTAGAAGACATTTTTGTAGCAGAATATACATTAGGGTTAGTTAATAGCCCCCTATCACTAAACCTAATGTATGCTAAAATATAAGGTAAGCATATCCAATTTGATATTTTCACTTAATTATATCATGCATGGGGCTTAACAGTCCTCCTCAGGAACCTTCCCATCAGTCCCCTGCTTTTTCTCAAACTGGTTGCTATCTTACCAAGTGGAGTATGTGAGGGTTTAGATGCTGGGGATAAGCTCTTCTGGGTAAAACTCCATGAAATGGAACAATGGGATTACGGGGGTCCGTGCACAAGTCTCAAGCAATCCTCTCTGAGACACATATGCTCTTCATCTCTCTGTTTTCTCTTATGTTTCTCCAGAATCCATTGGTCTATATTATTGCTTGTCAATAACATTTGTGGTCTATTGGCAGAATGTCTCAGCTGTACAGCGATGGTAGGTCACAACAGATCATGTTGTGTGATTTTAATGTCGCACAATAACCCAACCAAAAAATGTGAAGTCTTGGTCTGATTCAAAAACTCACATCCATCTCATGAAAATAATCTGTGATCTTTATCAAATAGATAAAGATCAAGCTGATTTGGTGCGCACATTATCATTACATTACTTGATGCATGTGTGGTTTTAAATGACAAAAAAAGCTACAGTATATATAGTTTTACTAACATAACTGCTTAGTCTTATATTTGTATCTATGTTTGTTATATACCAATTATTTTCCTTATTTCTATATTTATCACTATCAATTTTTGTCCATTTGTATTTACAACAAGGTTCAGAAAAGGAATAGTTTAGGTACTTTGTTTCTCTTCACATACTCCAAATTACTCCAAATGAAAAAAAAATGTTTTGGGGCATATACCTATTATGTATGTGCATTGCATTTACTATGTATTTACCTTGTACCTTAATGCAAGCATGTATGCATATATAGAATGTAAATGGCAAATGGACTTCACTTATATATCCCTTTTTAACCTTAATGGTTTTCGAAGTGCTTTTAATTATATGACAATTATTCATTTCAATTAAATTTAGTTTTATTTATGTAGTGCCAAATCATAACAAAGGGTACTTTTTCATGTAGAGCAGGTCTATACCGTGCTTTTTAGATATACAAATATCATTTTTTTCATATTCCTCAAGGTGAGTGTACTACATGTTCTTGCAGGAGGGACAGGTGGGTGGATGTTGTTTGTTGCATTGAAGAAAATGGACATATTATTGCATGATATCTGTGTTCTATGCTTGTCAACATTTACACAAAAAAATTATAAATTGACCAATATTAGTGGAATGGTTTGCATTTATTGACTTTTTAAGGGGGAAGGGAATTAAACTAAACTAATTTAATTAAACTAATATTGGTAGGTTATATGTTGTTTGATACAATTTCACAAATAAAACTGCATGCTGAGGAATCTCTCCAGAACTGGTGAAGCCCAGGTTTGTGTGTTTTTTTTCAGATGTGATCAAACCTATGGCGCCACTGTACTTTTTATAGTTACTATCATGGATGTAGCAAGAGGATTTTGAATACTGTTTTCAAAGATGGCAACCCATTTTTCAGGCCTCTGCATTTTTTGGCCCATTGAGCACAACACTGTCCTTCTCTGGCTGACATCCTGCTAACCTCCCCACACACATGAATGGCAAAAAATAATGTCATTATTGGAATAAAAGGGCTGTCATTATGATAACAAAAGGAGTGTTTGTGATGCTTAGAAGAAATGTTTCACTTGTTTTACAGCCGTTTCCTTTTTAAAATTTGTGTGAGGGAAAATGTTTATGAGCTAGTGCATGCCTCGCATGACCTGCAATTTTCCAGTCTATGAAGTCAAACATGCCTTGCAGCTCAATTCTGTTCCTGAAGGTTTATTCAGGTCTGATCTAAACTAAAGGGAGAAAAGAAATAAAAACAGCACAGAAATTGTGTTTAAGAAGCTTTGATTGCTTTAAACAGCAAAAAGTAGAACAAGATGGGGCCAAAGGTTATGAGTCTGAATTATCTTGCAGCTGATAGAGACAGATCATGTGCATTTAATGCACAATGTAAAACACAATTTAGTGTAGTAAGAAGCACTGGTCAAAAGAAAGACTAAGACTAAAATTTAAAAATGTCCACCATTACTAATGCTGAAACTTGAGCAATCCACTATCATTTTGTCATAGTAGGAGATTACCTGTGCAGAAAAATAAAGTCTCATTGTAGATTTGTTTATTATCCTGTCTTTCTTTCATCTCCCATTCTCTCCGATCAGTTTTGGACTTGATATGTGTATGCGTATGTGCAGCAGGCAAACCTGGGCATGTATTTTGATTCTCTGGTGTATACATACTGTACATTAGTTGTAGTAGTGTTGCATAGTCACTCAGCCGCATCCAAAGTGGTGACCCTCTTCCTAGGAGTGGTGCTGGTTTGTTCTTTACACCTGCTGTATACTGTTATGTCAAGGGATTGACCTAACATTCAATAAACCTAATTCAGAATCGAAATGAGGTTTATTGGCAAAAACAGCTTAGCAGAAAAAATAAATAAATAAAATAAAAGCAAGTCAAGAATACCAATATAAGATAAGAAAATTAGCAATAAAAATATAAAGAAATATTCAATCAGATATAAGAAATAACTTTACAGTGTATCTTTTATGGGAATCAAGAGCTGTACAGTTTGTGCAGGATGTGTAACATATTAACCAAGCTGTGTGCAAGGTGTGAATGAATATATCATCAACTGTGTACCTGGCTATGTGCTTGCAACAGACTGCCCAGCTGGCTACTGGAAGTTTTTTTTATTGTCAATATTGTTAAAACACTCACAATTCTCTCTAAGTATAAAACATTACAGTTGTGATGTTGTAATACAATCTTCTGTATCAAGATGCTGATATTGCTTTTGGTGTTACTGTCACTTCTTCTTTTTTGTTTATTCAAAAAAAGTAAAGAAATAAAGGTCCTGTCCTGCAAACCCTGTTTCTCCAGAAGGACAACAGCTGTGTCCCAATTCAAAAACTGACACTGATAGTGTCCATAATGGAAAGTATAGTCAGTCATTATGCATACTAAAGCGTCCTTAAGTTTTGAGGGTGAACAAACAACTGTAACATTTTAGGGAAACCATTTTGATGTAACTTTGTTAGCTTTATTTGGCATTGGTATCAGCATCAGTATTGAATTTATTTGGGGAGGGAGGTGTGATGGCTGAGAGGCACAGCTGTGTGCCTCTCAGCCAGAAGGTCATGGGTTCCCCTGACCCCGGACTCCCCCATCACCCCCTCACCTGCAAGTTGCCTTGGATAAAAGGGTCTGCTAAATGTAATGTATTATATAATTTATTGTTCGTATAAAACTGTTTTCTTGTATATGAACTGAAAAAACAGTATTCTATAGATTTGTACAGACGTTTGTCTGGATTTTGAAATGATCACATAACTAATATCAGCATGCAAACTAAAAATGCTTGATTTATGACAGTTTTTTGTGTAACACACTACAGAACTGAAGAAGCTAGAAAATACTGACATTTTACTTGGAATGGTGGTGCAGCAGCTCTGATAATTTGACAAAAAAGAAAATCTTAACTCAAGGTCCATTTATTAGCTTTGAACTGCATCTCACAGCCTTCATCAGTCGATGGAAGTTAAGAAGTAAGGAATTCACTGTGTTTTAAAGTTTTGAAAGTGAAATTTGTGTTTCAAGTTGCAGGTTGACTGATGTAGCTCCTCAATATTTTGCAGTTAAATGGTAAAAATACATACAAAGTGTTAAATATATAAAATTCTTGTACACTAAACAAAATACCCAAAATATGTAATGTCAGCATAATACATAGTGTATATGAATTATGCATTATGAAACTGGGATGAGTGCCAAGTGTTTAGATTAATAAAGTAGTAGACAATGAATACAGAAACTGGTTAAAGTGACTCATTGTGATTTCAGATAGCCATTACAATAAAATATTGCAAATGATTTCTTTACATTCTAACATAAGTTAACCGTATATCAGGAGGTGTCACAGAAACCCCTCCTGCAGGCAGGTAGATCAGGCCCACTTTGAGTATTCACAGGGACGAGCAGTGGAGTTTTGACTGAAGTCTTCTGCTAATGTTAAGCAGTCATTTGTGTCAGGACATGATCTATAACTCATCCTGTCGGTGCTCTCTTCACAGCATGGTGCAGAAACAATCTCCAAGCCAAAGTAGCCCTTGCTCTCTCTCCCCTGCTATCTTTATATTGAAATATTGTGATTATTCCCCTGGTTCAGGGGAGGCTAGCTGTAATCGCCAGACAAATGATGTGGAAAAGCAATAAAAAGCTGCTCCCGGGAGACTCTTCTAGCTGGCCGAGTGACACGGCCATGAGGGATACGAGCCGCTGATGTGTCTGTGGAGAGTGATCCAAGTTGTAGCAAAGCACTGCCTCAGAGCCATAGATCTGCACTGCTTAAAGGGGATTTGACTAAACAAATGGCAGCATATGGTAGATGAGAGAGAGAAGGCGAGTGAAGAAAGGGAGAGGTGGCATTGTTTTCAGAGAGAAAGGAAAGGGGGTGTAGTGTGTGTGTGTATGTGGGGAGGGGGGTCCCGTGTCTCTCCTCCCCTCTTCAATCTTTCATTATGTTGTCACACTCTAGCTGCGTGCTTCCAGTAACACTTTAATTAGCCTCCATGAGTTTAATTGCGCGTGTATGTCTGCCAGCTTGTTTTGCTGCGTAAATCTGTCCTGTTTGTTTTTCCCCACTTTGAGCATCACTGCTGCTGCTGCCTCTGCTGCTGCTGCAGGAAACACCGTGCACCTCCAAGTATATTCCTCATTTTCAAATTTTTTTTAATCATACTAGGATTGCATGGTTCTGAACATCATAGTGTGAATAGAGGTGTCCCCAGTCTCCCATATAAGCTTTGGAAATTTTTTAAGAAAGCATGACTTTTCATATTTTATCACATTTTGACCACAAAATGTTTGACAGTTGACAGATACATGTGAAAAAGGGATGAATTAAACTTTCTTTATAGAATCATTTTGGTTCCCAAATTCTTGTGTTAGTGTTGAATAGTTTTAATTTTACCCATTGTGGTGGGACTGTGTTTCATATTTTTATCTATATTTTTACAAAAGAAAAAGGTAAAAATAAAATAGAATAAATAAAAATACCAGATAAATTACTACTACTACAATACCTAAAAAGTATACTTTTAGAGTGTACGAGGATGAATGTATGTAGAGGTCTTCAGAGTGTGAAGGCAAATTTATAATTGTGAGCTAAATATGTTAATTTGACTTGGTTTATGAGCAAATTACACAATTAATCCCAATAAATCACAAATATTCCCACAAATATCTGTTTCCCTCATGTTTCTATTTTTGGTGGGCTGGTATCTCCTATTACTCAGCATTTCATAAAACTCCCCAGTGAAAATCGGAATAAAAATTGATTTTATGCCATTTGTTATAAGTGGACAATCTTGGCATAGCATGTACTGCAGATAAAACAGCATTATACTCTAAGCTGACTACCAGACCACACTCACACATCCTAAATACAAAAAAAAGCAATCAAAGCAGCTCCGGAAGTCGTCCTCTGTTTTCTTTTTCTTTTCTTATTCTTTGTGGCGAAACAAGAAGCAGACAGTTTTCTGGCAGTAGGAGGTTTAGCTGCCTGGAGCTAACAGGAGCATCAAACCACGGCTGTGTGTTTCCATCTGTGTGTGTGTCTGGAGCTGATGTTGTTGCTGTTGCTGTTGCTGCTGCTACCGCTGGTACCACTTGCCTCTGTCTCCCCCCGTCTCTGGCCTAATCAACAAAACAGCCTCAGCTGCCCCTTCGGATCCCCTGCCAGGGTCCCTATCATCCTCTGATCAAATATTAATGTGTGATACTGAGCTTGCTCACTAATCCAAAGCCAATTAATATTATCTGTCAATTATTTACAGATCCTGAGGTGCGGAGGCAGATCCCTGAGGACTACATTGGCCAGGTTCAGAATACGAAATTGACTTCCTCTTTTGCCCCCCACCCCCACCCACCTTGGCCTCCCTTCATTCTTTCTTCTTCTCCCCCTCTTGTGTTTTTTTTCTTTCTTCCCCCTCTCTTTTCATCTCCTCCTTCCTTTTTTGTTTATGTGTGTCTTTTAAAGCCTAAATGGTTGTCTTTTCAGCGGTTCAGGGCGAGTGGCGCAAGATGCTGCCTGGGCATTAGCATTGCTGATATATCTGACATTGCCGGATTGGGAAGGGGGGGGTCTGCGCTTTGCTAGGGCTTTGTGTCTGACTCTCACTCATACAGTGCAGTCAGGGAATACTGTTATTAGTTTCTATTATGATGCGCAACAACATGATATATGTTTCAAATCCCTGTGCCTAGTGATTCAGATTGTTAGCTCCAATCACTTCCATTGTTATTCCAATAGACACAGAATTTGCTTTAGCCACACATCTCCCTTTTGGAGGTGGCCTTGTATTAGTATTAGCTTGGTTTACTAATACACAAACACACGCACACGTTCATGCACGCACACACTCCAGTAATAATCACTCAGCAGTCATAGCTGTTTGGCACCGGCTAATTTTTTCCTTTACTTTCTTTCTCACTCATTTGATGGCTGAGAGAAGCGACGGCTCTGTGGTAATGGAGTTTTCACCCTCAGAAGTCTTTATTCCACACAGTAAAGGGACTATGCTGCAGCCTCTGCCTCTTGTAGTGTATGTAGCTGTCTGCGCAGGGGGTGGTGGGTGGGGTCGGGGAGGCCTGGTGCTGGTGTTTGGGGAGGGGGCGGAGGACAGACTGGCATCTGAGAAGGAATAATGATGGCCGGTCGTTTGGATCCCTTGAGCCCCAAAGCTAGCTCTTCTCCCTCTACAGAAGGGAAGAAGAAAGGCCACAGAAGAAAGGCAGGATGAAAGAAGGGGGGAGTCGTTTCTGACAGTGTATTTGTGCTGCAACTAAACTCCAACCACCTCCCATAATGCACTTTGACCTGCCAGGACCTCTAATTGGCTGGCTTCATGAGGAGTTGCAAAATGTTGAGGTTTCAGTCCACTCCTCTGTCTTCCAATTTTCCAAAATTGTCCGCCTCGTGATGTGATGTGATGTGATGTGCACTTGGAGTGTGTTGGCTCACTTGTACGGCATACACTAACTAG
>JAVQJL010088085.1:0-23589 GCA_036024295.1 Nannoperca obscura | reverse complement strand
AGTTGCAGCTGGATTTCAAAAGGCACTTCGCCAGCAGAAAAAGCTGAATGTTTAGCAGGCAGATCCCTCAGTCAGGCAGGCTGGGATTGTGGAATTCCTGCCTCCCACCCTTTAGGAGCCGTTGTTGCCCCTTCGGGGGCCCCTGCCATAACTGCCAGCGGCCTCCTCCTCCACCTCCAGTCTCAAGCCAGGGCCCTGTTTGCAAATTGAGCCTGACAAAAAAATAGTGGGGTCTGGGGGAGAAGAAAGGGGCAACATTTCAGAAAGGTGTGGAACAGCCACAGCTGTCTATGGAAGCCATAATGAAATGATCGCTTAGAGGGTAAATAATGAGCGAATGCGTTTTTCAAGATCAGTATAGATTTTATTTGCAGTGTGTCTGGAAACATCTCAGCAAGTACACCTGTCTTTTGAGTTAGGAGGGCCTGCATATGTTGCCAAAAGCTATTTTTCCATTTGCAATGTATTTTTGATGAGTCAAAATATTCATCCATATATGATAAGCTACAAAAACACACAATAAGGCTTGAAGAGGCAAATAAGCACTGCTTATTTTTTTTAAAACATGAAAAATAGCTCACTGTGTAGTAATACTGAAAGCAGATTCACTTACATTGTGCTCTGCAGACCCACCTGTCTAAGCAGGAATGAAAGGCCAAATTTAGTATATTTCTCCACTGTTCAGTAGACATTGGGGTTGTGTGACCTTACAGTCTGTTAGTGACTTGTATCTAGAATGTTTGAAAACACACATTACTTTAATAGAAAAAAAAACGGTAAAATATTCAGATCTTGGAAAAGTTTTTTGGTAGCCTTTAACCACTTCTCGCAGTCCTCAGTCAGTCAGTCGGAGCAAAGAAAATCTCTGATGCGGTTGAAACCTCCAACGAACATAAGTAAGTGGACTTATATACCCTAAAGACAATGACACTGTGATACATCTATGGTATCCAAGTGCATATGTACATATACACAGGTATGTACATGCGTGAATATGTGCATATAAATTATTAGGTTTTTATATGATTTGTCTATTAGAGAATTTAGTTTCTACAACTAAATCCCTAAAATAGAATGATTAAAAACGTGGAATTTTTACTTTCACTTGTGTGTCATTTTCATAAATGTCTCCTTACACCTCCCTCGTCTTTACTCCTCCCTCTTACCTGATGCACGAGCAAAAGCACAAAGCAGGTAGCATATTTGGGTGATAAAAAGCTTGCGAAAAACCATCTTTTCATGTGCGCGACAGATGTTGTTTCTTGTCGGGGTTGTACTACTGAACAGAGCCAGAGCATGAGTGAGTGAGATAGATAGATCAAAAGGAGAGGGGGAGAGGGGAGGGGGGTTACTCAAACCTCACCTCCTTCACTTTGGAGAGTGTGTGTGCATGTGTGTGAGAGAGAGAGGAAGAAAGCGAGTGAGGGGCAGCGAGGGAGAGATCAAACACACTTCTGTTACTGTAGCAGGAGCAAACAGCCCTCCACCCCTAGCTCAGCCGTCTCCACCATCATTCATCCATTGCCAAGCTGACAGTAGAGCCTCCTATTAAGAATACATGGACAGTAGTCTACAGCAGTGGTTCCCAACCCTTTTTGTCCAGTTTGTCCAGTTTGTTCTGCAGTCTTAATCAACTTACAGCTGACTCAGGTAGAAAACTGAGGCATGTCTTATGCACAAAGATCAGCATCACCCAAATTTGTAATCTTACTTGTGTGCTTTTCTCCTAAATATGTGGATATTTATCATCAAATCATAATTTCATTTTTTTATTAGCTGAGTTTTGGCTTCACTTTTACTTTTGATATGACATAATTTACAATATTAAATGTATAATTTTGCTTTGCAACATTTTGCCAGTGGTGGAGGAAGTGCCCAAATCCTTTACATAATATGAAAGTAACCATACTGCAATATAAAAATATCCATGCACTGACACTGGAGTAAAAGTACCTAAGTATGTATTATCAAAATGTACTTCAAAGTAAAGTAGAAAAATATTATATGATTATTGCATGAATGTGTAAGTGGCATTTTACAGTTGCAGTTGGTCCAGGTGGAACTCATTTTATTTTCTGTTTCGAGGGCAGTTTAATCCGAGTTTTACAAGCTGCAGCTCATGCTGTCATGTAGTGGAGAGACTGAAATACTCAAGTAAAGTACAAGTAATTGTAGGCATCTCACCACTGTATTTTGTTAATAACATTTTAAATGCAGGACTGTTATTTGAAGCAGTACATGTTTATATTCTTGTATTTTACTTCAGTACAGTGTCTGAGTACTTCACTGGAGATGGATGGATGGATGGATGAGGCTGGGACAAGGAAAATAAATAAATAAACTTTCCAACCCCTTTCCTGGCGCCCCTCTGCATCAGAGGGATGGACGGCACAGGGCTGGGCAGGGGAATGAGGAGAGAAGAGGATTTCCCCTGTAAAACACAAGTGTGAGGCAAGAGAAGGACGCCTCCCCCCACCGCACTTCCTCTACCGGTGATGTAAGGGCGGGCAGGGGCTCCCTGATAAAAAAAAAACCCCAAAAACCTTTGGACCCGAGAGAATGAGAGAGAGAGAGAGAGAGAGAGAGAGAGAGAGAGAGAGAGAGAGAGAGAGAGAGAGAGAAATGGAGGAGTGAATGGAGGAGGATATTACTACTACTGCATGGACCGGTGCAGAGGAGCAGCAAGTCACTTCTCTGAAGCGCACACAGACGCACAACAAAACCAAGAGGAGCTGACGCGCAGAGGCCGACTCATGATTTAACGGACTAGTATTTTTGTCCTCAGAAATTATAGGAAAGCTTCGGCTCAACAAGTAGGACAGCAAAGCTGTTTTAGGGCCGGTACTTTGTTCTGCACTTCAATTTGCATCTGGAGTGACTTTATTGTTTTCATTTTTTTTATTACTGTGATTCACCTTGCAGCCATATTTTTGGAACAGGACGCACTAAATGATGCCGCAATGGTCAGGTAAAAAGAAACGAGAGGCGTTGTGCAAAGTCAGTAAGGAGTGAAACATTCTGATATATTCATGCAAATTTCTGTCCTTTTATTTTTTTAAACAAAGGCAACTGCGTCCACATCTTCACCTGTATACGCCTAATGAAATAATCCAGTTTCTGGTCTTTTCACATTTGAACTCAGTCCTCGTTTTAAAAAATGTTTCTTTACCTCATGGGCTAACTGAAACGCAGACAGATGTAGCTCGACGTTTTTTCTACTTGTCAAAAGGAACAAAGTGCCAGAGGCTGCAGATATTTTGCAGACAGTGTAGGCTGTAGGTTACATGAATGGAAAGGAGGCAACGCGTCGCCTGTAAAGGTCCGTGCAAAGTGCAGGAGTGTGGAGACCCGCTGCAGCTGCGTCAAGGAAGGATTTAGATGAGCTTAAAGATAGTTTTCTCTTTAAAACATCTGCTTCATTCAAAAGCAATACCAAACACATAGGAAAAAACTCAAGATGCAATAGGTCCACGTGAGAAACTTTGAATGTGACATCCTCTTTTTAGTTTGATCCCTTTACTGTTTATTTGATTACTCTCCTAAGTTGTTTACCAAAATAGGTTCATTTTAAATTCCAAACCAGGCAACCTAAACAACTGTTTCTTTATTTCTGGGTAAATGTGCGCAAATAAATCTAATAACCACAGTCTGGTGTGAGACCTCCTACTGCAGAACTGGAAACCAGAAACAGACTTTTAAGAGCCAAAACCTTTTTTCCCCCTTTATCGTCAACAAACCCCCGCCAAATACCTTCCCTAACCTGAGAAAATGTTGTTAATCAGACTATTGGCTGTCTTCCTCGTCCTCATCACTAACACGTGGCTGCTCAACCCGGTTCGCTCCGATGCACTCAGCCGATACAAGCGCGCCTTTGCCTGGCGGGCAGACAGTGAGCTCTCCAGGCTAGCAGGTGAACCCTGCACCGTGTCCGCCGTCTGGAGGTCCCGGCGGCAACCCCGCTCCCTCTCCCCGCCCCAACACCGCCCTCCAGCGGCCCCTCCGAGGACGCACACGAGCCGGAGAGAGCTGTACACTGTTAGGAGCGCTGCTGCGGTTTGTGCAGGAGGGTGCGGGTTTGACACCGGGGTGCACCGGGTCGCTCCAGCGGGGGGAGAGAAGGGAGGCTGGGGCGACACAGAGGATGTGGCGGTGGGAGCGGGGAACGGGTATGTTACGTTGCCCGGACGGTTCTATGAGAAACGCTCCAAAAATGACGGGAGGGACCCAAATTATGTCACGCGGCAGCCCGGGACGTCTTTGAATAAAGACGCCGGACAGCCCGTCTCCTCTTCTGGCCGCGCGCAGTCCCCACGCGGCTCGCGCTCGAGGTCCACCCGCAGCCTCGACGTGGACGGGACGTTTCCTTACGAGGACGACAGCAACTCCAGTTGGAAGAAAGTTTTCCCCGACGGCGCAACAGATTCCAGGGGGCTCCAGGTCCTCTACAGGCTGCAGCAGGAAGATGGAGACCATCAGTCCTCGACCGGGACCCTGGAGGACGGTACCGAGGACTACTCCGGGGAGGTCGAGGAGGTGGATCCACCGGCGAGCCTGCCCGTCGGCGGCTCCTCTCCCTGGGGGAGCCCCGTGCCCAGGGTGCCCCAATCCTGGATGACTGCCCTGTACTTCAGCGGGCGTCAGGAGCAGCTGAAGGTGAAGCCGGCCGCAGGGGTGGAGCTGCCGAGGGCCAAGTTCAGCCTGGAGCTGTGGGTGAAGCCTGAGGGAGGGCAGAGCAACCCTACAGTAATAGCAGGTTAGTGCAAACTGATCATGACTCCATCATATATCGTACTCATCTCTGGCAGCTCACTAAAGTCCCCCCTGAGAGCTGTGACCCAGGCTGTAGACTTGACCCTCTGCCCCGTCATTCTGCTTGTGTAGGATATTTATCTGTTTCAGGGTATTTAAGACTTGTCTGCCTGTCCAGCATCAGTTAGTCTCTTTAATTGCTTTATTAAAGGCTGCTCAGTCTCCAACCTCTTTCCTGTCTTACTCTTTCTGCTTGCCAGCTCATACTCTTCCACTCTGTTAAAGTAGATACATTACATTTACATTTAGCAGTCGCTTTTATCCAAAGCGACTTACCAAAGGGAGTCTGGGGTTGAACCCATGACCTTCTGGTTGATAAGCACACAGCTGTACCCACCAGCCACCACACTACCAGAAACACAAGGCTTATGCTGAATGTTGTTGCAAATAGCTTGTGGCAGTTATACTATAGCAAGAGCATTTGTGTTTGCCCTTTTAACAGCAGTCCTTTGTGCTCTGTGAAATCCTCTTGTTAAATGCTCTCCAAGAAAAACATAGTGGTCTAAAAAGGCAGTTTATTTTCACAGCAAAGGTCAAACAGAGTTTATCCTGGGTTGTCTCTGTTTGGTCTCTACCACAGACACTGTGACAGTGATGGCAAATCACAGTGATCAGGGATACACAACATTGTGATAATAACTGGAAGAGTTAGATTATTACTTGCTGAGCTTGACTGTCAACAAATGCTGTTTATCAAGCAAATTACCAGAAATTGTCTGGTTTCAACTTCTCAAATGTGAGGATTTGTATTTTTATATGATTGTAAATTCAATACGTTCAGAATGTTTGTGATGGACATTTTCTAGTCTTTTCTGAAGCTCTAATGACATTTACAATTGTCAGCTGCCATTGATGGCATGGAGTTAGAATATGAAATGCAGGCCAGGTGCGCTTCTGTGTAGAGCTACACCGATAAATCGGCTGATATTAGCTCACTGCAGATATATTGGTACTAATGTATGTGTTGGCCAATAAGCTACAAGAAATTGAGGTAATTTAGAAACAGTGTCACCATCACACAGTTTGTCCACCAGAGAGCAATGACAAGCTTGTTTTTCAGTATATTTTTTAACTGACCTTTAAATGTTTATTTTCCTTTTTTTTGTCTTGGTCAGAATTAAAAAGAAAAAGATTGTTATATGTTTATGTTAAAAATGGGATATGCACAGGTCACCATGGTTACACACGTTATTGCCTCCCTACTATGATAGCTTATTCTCTGTAAAAGGAGGATTCTGCTCTGATAAAGCCTTGTTTAGCAAACTGAAGCTTTAATACTGGGATTTGATTTGTATGTTTGTCATGCTGGTGTAGTTTGTCCATGCCCATTTCCATTTACCACGCATAAACGCCAGTGAGTGGTGTTTAAGCCTTATCATACATACATTGTTTACAACCAAACATACAAATAACCAAACCAAATTTAAGACAAAAGCATAATAACCATAACAGCTGAAAAGCATGTCCTCATTTCCCTTGCTTGACCCCCACCCTACCCCACTTTAACCTCTTTACCATGGCATTTTTTAGATTCGGGTTCCACCCCTGCTGACAATACTAATAATTATGATGACTATAATGAGATAGAAATATCGACAATAATGATGCATTTATAATGTGTGAGTATAATGATGTGATAATGTTACTGACAAAGATAATGTGATTGTGGTGATAATGTAGGATACTGCAGTTACGATGAATATGATCATTACGATGAGGGTAAACATTTTAATGGCTGCTAGTAATGATGACAATGGTTGATCACAATGGCCTCAGTAATTATTCCGAGATGATGAAGATGCTCATTATTATGCATTATAAATGATCATGGTGATGTCTTTATATCTCATTGTATACAAAAAGCCTACTCCCTTCAAACCCCAGTTTTGTATTCTGAAGTGCATTAACATACCTTTGTAAAGTCCCATGTAGTGTCTCGGCTCATAGTTCGCTGGACTGTTTACATTGATTCTGAGCTGAGACTGCCGCTCACGTGAAGATGAACATCACTGCCTTTTTGAACATGCCAGCATATGGAATTTAACGTTTGAGGATGTTGCACATTTGACAGAACAACACATACATCAAACAAATTGAAGAGGATAAAAGCGCTATGGTGCAGCACCACAGCTGTCCAGATAGTGAGAGAGACCACAAACTGTTATGTCCACTCACATTTACTCTGATCAAAGATCCGACTCCATTACTCAACTTTTTCCCCCTCATTGCTTCCTTATGTGAGGGCGGCATTTTGTGGCATGGGCCGTTCTCTTTGTAGTGTCCTGAAGGAATCTGACAAATACAGTGAAAAACAAACTCCTATTGTTTCTGCTAGACATTACACTGACACTGCTTTGACTTCTAATGGTCAGTTATGATCTTATAAGTCTTCTTGTTTGTACGGTTCGTCCTTTATTATGTTAGTATGTGCGCTGTAGAATGTTGAGAGTCCAGATTACGCTACTACACAAACAACCTAATGATGACGCTTATTCTACATTTCCTTAGGTGCTGCATAATTATGGGATGTATTATATATTGTAGTAACTTTGTGGTCTACATTTACAGCAATGATAATGGATTAACTGATATTGGTATGGTTCTGGCAAATTCAACAAGAATGCAATACTGTACAAGGTTAAAATAGCATGTTGAAAACTGGATAGGATTTTCTAATTTAGGCGATAAAGTTCAAGTTTATTGTCTGACTAAGACATTTGACACCCTGCCATGGTTAAGTGTTAGACCACGTCATGTTTGTTGTTGAGAATTCAAATGCGTTTTACATGTTAGGAAGCAGGTCTCAACAAACATAGTCTCTAACTTTCTATTTCTATAAAAAGTTATTGTGTATTTGACTCTTTATATTATTTTCAATATACTGTGGTGCCTTATGCTTCAGTATGCAATGCCATCTATGAGAAAAAGAATAGCTGTATTGTGTATGAAATTATGTATCACATAAAAGATCAATGACCTTTAGATTAAGATTGCATATCATATTTATCCATATTATGGCATTTCAACTACATTTAATAGCCTGCACTTTACATGTAGCATTTTTAAAGCTGCACATGTGAATATTTTTATATTAACAATGGATCAATGTTGTTATTAAATGTCTAAGGGGTTCCTCATAGTGACGAATCGACAGAGAATTATCACCCAACTCTGCAGTTCCACTCAGCTCTACGGAGCGTTTTAGCGTCTTTCAGCTCACTGTTTTGGTTTTCTGGCCCACAAATGTTGCTGTTTTGGGTCACTTTCGCCGCTCTCATCAACCTTGTTTCCAGCCACAGCATGCATTCTTCTCAGCAAAGAATCTCTGATACTAATAATAGCAGACAAAGTTAGTGACTAGCTAACGTGTTTTCCTCAGGAGTCGCAGAAGAGTAAATATTGGATTTACATTGCCAGAAACATGATGCCAAGTAAATGCTGATGTTACTCCCTGTCTGCTTATTGTGTAAATAGCCAATTGTTTGCTCACGTATGCCATAACAACTTTAGAAGGTGGTAATATGTCAATTTGGCTGGTTACGCTGCCCCCAAGTGGCCCAAAATAATGCTTGTTAAATGGTAGCTTTAAACTGATGAAGTAGCACAAATGTCTCACAACATCACTTTCCCATAAACCTTTTTTGTTTCCCATTGCAAACTAAATGTTTTCATGTTTTTGGCAGTACTTTTTCACCATCTGCTGTTGAAAACTTGAAGTTCAATTCAAGTTTGATTCAAACAACGCCCTCCGCCAGGTGTGTGCTCTTAAATAATGTACATAACCTACAGAATACTGTACACTGTAAAGTATGCAGTACTGTTCAGCAGATTCCCCAGGAAATGACCTTGTGATACAGATTTGCTAATGCAATGTCTGTAAAGGTTTACTTTTTTTCTTCAAACAGAGAAAAGTTGATGATTTATGCATGATGAAGAACAACAGGTAGCACCTTTAACATTCCACATGTTTCTGTAGATATGCATAGATTGATTCTAATGTATTTGTGTGTATTTGGTAGTATGGTAGGCGATATACAGTTTAATCTAATTCACTTGGCAAAGCTATAGCCTCTTAACCACTGCTTTCTTTAACTAAGTTAAATGCTTAACCATGAAACTGGCTCACCTCCTTGGGGATATTTTGCTACAATTGCCCACTTTACACACATATACATGTAACCATATACACATTCACACACACACATACAGCATTGAGGAGGGTGAAGGGGTTCCCTGACCCTTTGCTGTTCCAGTGTTAGACATCTGGGGAGCAGATGTGGATCTGTGTGTGTCTGTTGCAACAGCAGATGGAAACATCAGGGCCTTGCCTTGGCTGAGTCAAATACCTCCGTCCTGCTTCTCCTCTCTGTTCTCTCCCGCTGTCTCTGGCTCTGTCTATTCTCTCTGTCTCTGTCTTTCTTTCTCTATGTGTCTAAAGTGTGTCTCCACCTCTCTATACCTCTCTCTTTGTCCTTTGTCTGCACAACTGCAATCACTTGGAAAGATTGCTTGTTAGTGTGTTTATTTATTCATTACCCTGAGGGCAATGATCATTTGTAAATTTGCTGTGCTTTGACTCTGCAAGACAATATTTGATTTGTTTTCACCTCCAGTGCTTCTTCAAAATAATATATGTTACTTTTCCCAATTTCCCCTTTGCCTTAGGTGTATTTGACAACTGTTCCCATTCATTGAGTGAGAAGGGCTGGTCTGTAGGCATCCGCACAGTGGAACCCGGCAGCGCCAAAGACGCACGGTTCTACTTCACGCTTCGCACAGACCGAGCCATAAAATCCACCACTGTCTACAGCCACCAGCGGTACAGAGCCAATGCCTGGACTCACCTGATGGCCACTTACAATGGCCACAACATGAGCCTGTATGTTGATGGAGCTAAGGTGTGTGGTTTTAGTGCATGGCTGAGCTTTGGTTAACAGGTTGAGTTGAGTTGTTGATCACTGAAATACAGTGATATTACAAGGCAATCCAAACTCACGGTTCACTTAGTAGCCTTTTCCAGGTTAGGGTTTACATTTTTTATTCAAAATAGCATTTATTCGGTAACAGACTTTGGTTCGGTTTGAACTTAAGCGCCCATGAACAATCCATCATCAATGCATCGCAATTTTGAGATGCAAGCAGTTGGATTTGTCTTTTGACAGGACACCTGATTAATGTGCAGGCTATTGTGGTGTCAGTCAATCAGAGCATTTGGGAAATAGAGTGAATATGTAATATGCCTTCATTTTGTTGAAAACCAGATGGAGAGCTTCTCCAGTGACATTGCTCCAACATTGGTAGCTGTAACCTGGGTGACTTAATCCTAATACGTTCTTTTAAAAAAGTTTAAAGAAATTGTCTTTGGATTAAATCATCAATCATTATGAACATAATGAAATGGAGAGGCATTTGTTTCCGCCCCTCTTCTCTTCTCTGCTGTCGTTTCTCCCTTGCTTTTTCTCTCAGGTGGGAGAGAGCAGTCTCCAGTCAGGGAATCTCTACAGTCCCTTCATGAAGACATGCAGAACCCTCTTCCTTGGCAGAAACCAATCAGATCAAGGGCACAGCTTCAGGGGCCATATAGGGGGTGTAGTCTTGTGGGCCTATGCCCGCTCTCATGAGGACCTGCTGAAGCGGCCACTTCAAATTGACAAAAGCGAGCCAATCTTGGCGATGTGGGCTGACTTCACTAATGTAATGGACTATATTTCATTTCTACAGTTTCAGTTGTTTAGTTAAATTATAAAGCATTACCAATCAGCATTGCTAATTTAATTGTTATTATATGTTGAAATTGGATTGGAAAAAGTATTAATGTTGATTGAAATATTGTTGGATTTTGCTTTCTAACTTTGAGGTGGAACAGCTATGGACGCCATATAAAGTTGGCCTCCATCCAACCATCATCACCACTCCTGTCCCTGAACAAGAAATTGTCTCCTCGTTCTTACCGCCACCTTGTGGCCTGACACCTTGTGACAACACTGACATTATGTTTGGCTACAACAAAAACTGGCAGCTCCGTGCCCCCAAGCGAGTTCGCTACCGGATCGTCAACCTCTCTAATGACGATGGTGGAAACCCCACCGTGTCGCAAGCCCAGATCCAGCTCCAGCACCGGGCTCTCATTGAGGCATTTCGCCCTTACAACATCACTCTGGAGCTGAGCGTGCACGCTGTTAGAAACTCCAGCCTCCAACATCGGTTTATCCTAAGCAACTGTAGAATTGGGAAGATTGGGAACCGCCAATGTGACCCAGAGTGCGACCACCCAAGGACGGGCCACGATGGAGGGGACTGCCTTAGACTGGGGCCCTGCTATAACTGGAAGAGACAGGATGGAGTTTGTAACATGGAGTGCAATAATATACACTATGACTACGATGATGGAGACTGCTGTGACCCAGAAGTCACTGACGTCCTCAAGACCTGCTTTGATCCTGAGTCTCCTGACAGGTGAGGTTAATAGACAAAAGTCATGTCATTCTCACCACTCTGCTGTTCTGAGTTTCTCTTGTTGGCTGGACTGCAGCAAAGTAGGGTCTATCCCTATAAACGCTGTCTGTGACTGAGTAAGTGATGAAGCTACACTATTGGTCAGGTGTTGCTTTTTTTCAAAATGAATAGGCACGAACCTACTTTAACTCCAGACTCTATGAAAATAGTTACAGCCCTTTAACACCCCAAAACAGCTAGTTAAAGGAGCCAGTGGGGCCCATAGCTTAGAGGGCTGTGTATTTACCAAGATACTAAGATACTTATTACTAAGATAATGGCAAAGCAAGTATATGGCCCCTCCCCCGATGGGTCCCTTTCGGTACCCACAAGCACAAACACATACCCACTTCACAGGAAATTAATCACCAGTCCATACCTCGTCAGTGCGTCACATTGCGATGGAGCATCACAGAACTTCATATACGCACAGATGGCACGAGACAGTAAACTTGATATTCACTATAAGGGGAATGAACAACATAAACAACATAAAAGTGGAGACAATGGTTATGCACTTAAATAATCCAGCAGAGAGCAGAGTAGGAGAGAAAACAGCTATCCGTGCACTTAGAGGCGTGATGGAACTATTGAAAGGGCTGGGGGAGTAAATAGACAATTAGAAGAGTTATAATTATTCAAAGAATAAATTCTCTTTCATGTAGCTTAACGGGGCTGTAAGCAATGCTTCCTGTCCCTTCTTGATGACTAGCAGTCCTCTCCCTTCTCCCCACATCTCCAACGCTCCCCTTCCTTCAACATATGAACGTGCAGAGGGGTTCACCGCAGCACATACAGTATCAGGCACAGCAGCAGTGGTGAGCTGTGGATCATCTACCTCTAACCAGTAAGTACAATAAAGCCAAATGTAGCAAATGTAATAAATGTAGCTTGCTAGCCACCTACTGAAGTGAATGAATATGGCGTTTGAAAATATTAGCTAATATTAGCTAGTATCCTACTGGCTAGCAAGATAGCTAGCTAGCAATGACCAGATGCTCCCTCTCTCTCCCTCTCTCTCTCTCTCTAAACCCAACCGGTTGAGGCAGATGAGCACCCATCCAGACCCCGGTTCTGGTTCTGCTCGAGATTTCTACCTGTTAAAAGGGAGTTTTTCCTTGCCACTGTCGTCTAATGCTGCTCATGGTGAACATTTTTGGGTCTCTGCAAATATAAAAAGTCGGTCTCGACCTGCTCTATATTATGTGCCCTGAGATAACTTCGTTATGATATGGCGCTATATAAATAAAAACATTTAAAATGAAACTGAACCAGATAAATAGCAGCTAACCCCCATTCAGTTCTGACATCATTTAAAATGAATATATGCAAACATGAGAAACATGGGGATTTTTCGGTGTTTTAAAAGCCAATACGTTTGCTAAAGGCAACTTGAAATACACTTTCACTTTGAATTATCAGTCACCCAAGCTATGAAGCTTGAGTTGAATTGAAAACTGTGTAACAATTTGATTTGTACAAGACAGTTTGTTTTCTATCACAGTTCACATCAGGCATACCAACCAAAGAGGAAATGGTCAGGAAAGCTGCGGGCCGGGGCAGAGGCAGAGGAGGACCAGGGTTTGGTCGTGGTATAGGGACAAGTGGAGGTGCCTTTGGCCTGACTGTGGAGGAAGCACTAACCTACATGTGCAAGTCAACCAGATCCCCAGTTTCAGCATCTTGACGCTTCTCGAGTGTTTTCCAGATCCTCACGGCTGATACATAGGCTTTCGCCCAACATTACACTACTGACAAACACAACTGTCACTTTGCGTTTTTTTTAAACTTAATTTTATTGTAATTGTGTATATTGTAATATTTAAAAATGTATAGAATATATTAAAACACTTTTTTACATTCACCCCATTATCAGTTTGGTACCTCTTGTCACACAGGAATAACAAAATCGAGACTATTTTCATGCTTTATTCTATACAAGCCCAATATAAAACTGTTTATTATATATTATATATCATATTTACATAATGGGTATTTTGGGGGTATTAATGGTTTTTTTTGACTGTCTTCAGACAGATTTGTGTGCAACTGACTCAACACTAAGCCAGTGGTCCCTATTCACCTAAATATAAAAAAAGTCTCTCCATTTTATTTATTTATAGGTCTCCAATATTGTCTAATACATTTTCTTTTATGTTTGGGGTAAAGATACATTTCATTATTTATTTATTTATTATCCTTTATTTAACCAGGATTAAAAGAACAGAAATCTCTTTTTCAAGAGTGTCCTGGCCAAGACAGGCAGCAGCACAAATAACATGATTACAGACACAAAACTAACATAAAACAAGAACAAAATTATAAGATAAAATCTTTCTTCAACATTCAAAACATCTATAGCTGGAAGTAACTTCATCCAAGTCATTTAAAGTGATTTTTAATGCATCCAATGAAAACTGCTTTTTAAGATTCAGGTGACTTTGCAGCTGGTTCCAAGCCGAGGGAGCCACATATTCAAATGTCGTTTTTTCCAGTTCAGTGCGCACTTTGGGGACAGTTAAAATAAAACAAGTCCTGAGAGCGAAGACAATAACTTCCCCTACTTTGTTGTAAGGTGTAGGCCTGTAGGTAGGAGGGAGGCAGTCCAAGAACAGCCTTATAAATAAAAGTATGTCAATAATTAAGTCTACGGGTTGACAAGGCAGACCATCCAACCCGGGCATACAAGGAACAATGGTGAGTTAGCGCCTTGAGATTTGTGATAAATCTCAGCACTCCATGATAGACAGTATGTGTAGGCATTGTAAGGATACATGCATATATATATATATAAATCATGAATCATCAATTATAATTTCAAGATAGTTGTATTGGGATACAGATTAAATGTGAGGGCCCTGAAAAGTTGTGATAGATGAAAGGTTAACCGGCTTTCATTTTCCATTACACATTTCACTTATTCAGATCACCTAAGGCAAGTTGTATGCTCACCTATTCCTCTGCTGCCTTGCGTCTGTTTGACAACACTGTTGGGAGTGGCGTCCCCTTTCCTTCGAGCTTGAAGGGTGTTGATGTGGAACAGTCTTTCATAACTAGCAAATGACAGATTACACATTATAATCTAATGTTTCATCCACTTGGTAAAGTTAGCTGGCATTACTGAGTTTGTTTTCTGTTATGCTATCACAAAGCAAATATAACTATAACTAATGTTAGCTAGCTAGCTAACAACACGCTTTGCTTCTATCATTACACAGCAAACCAAGCTGAAGTCCACCACAAATGACGAGTGCATAGGCAGCTAAAAAGTAATGTTAGCCAGTGTTGTAGTCAAGACCACCTAAACCGAGACCAAGACATGACCGAGAAATTATTTTGAATCCATTCACACCTATGCCTTTGGCTCAGTCCCCTGCTTGAAAAGTACATGCCCAAAATTAATAGAGTATATCTCTGCAACTACAAGGTCTATATGAATAAACTTGGTACCATAATAAGGTAACACTTGTGAGCTATGTCTGCAGAGGTGTAAGCATCAGTGTAGATGTAACTTGGTCACAGTAATGGAGATGGAACACAGCATAAATGAAAGATATAATTTTCACCTAAAAGAAATGTACAGTTTAGGAGTCCGGCTCTCCATATATTACCAGTAGAGTTTGTACTGGTTAAAACGGTGACTATGATGACGCGCGTTTAAATGCCCTGTGAAGCGTTTGAGTATGGCGGGGTCGGCTTGCCCCCGTATAAGGGGACTCTCAGGTTGAAGAGAAATAAATCAGACAATGCACTGACAATTTAGTGATATCCCCGAAGCTGTGACCTTGACCGGTCTCAAAATAAAATCCCGAGTCGTCTTAGTCCAAGAGCAAGACCTTCAGACCGATCTCGAGTACTACAACACTGATGTTAGCTACAAGGGTAAAAACCACCAACAAACCTAGCTAACAATGTAACAGACTTGTTAGTAGGCTAATGAATATATGTACAGCTACTGCAGATAATAATATAGCTTTCCCTCCAGAAGTAGTAAGGCTAGCTGCTTACAGCACCTTTGACCATGCCATGTGATATTCTACTTCGGTACACTTTAAGAGCAAATATTCCTGGCACCACTACAGAAAATTGCAGATGAACATTTAAATCACATAATCAACACTACTACTTACTACACGTGAAACAATTTAGCTACAATTTAGCACACTGACCATACATGGTCCAGCCTATACAAGATTTCGACCTAGTCTCATTAATAGAAATTCTCTCACATGTATTCTTATTTTTTTCCAATTGCTCTAACATAGTTTTTCCCAATTTCTGTTAAGATACTGAATGAAACTCAAACCACTGAAAGACTTTTAATGTGACACGTGCAGGAAGTATCGCGCATCAGTAACAGTAGCCTACTGTAGCTTAACTGTGATCCCAAAATGGATAATAAAAGTTAAGTTTGCATTTATCAGAGGGCAAAGGAAATTAGAAACAAAGACCTAGTTCTCTTTGCCCTTGAGGTAAATAAGGACCAAGCTTCTTTTTGAGAATTTATGGACATCCACATTTTAGTTATTATTATATTGAAAGAATTGCAGTATCAAAGGTGGAATTAAAATAGCAATAATCATCTTTGTCTATGAAAAAAACACATTAGATGGCAAAAAGAAACTCAGGGTCTTATTCAAGTAAATCATTTTCAGGAGGAGGTTGTTGCTAGTCACAAACCTTTTATTGAATATATATAGTGGATATATATCAAATAATATTAAGACAGGAGTAAGATAAAAAAAGGCTACATTATTGGAAGCAGAGAAAGCACCAGGGGGATACATATTTCAGCCAGTGAGGACAACATGTTTTTCCAGAGGCAAGAAGTCTCTGAGCATAAATGGCCACTAATAAGCCTATTTCTCCCCATGAGGCAAATATCTGCCTAAGCACGCTGCAGTGCTTCGGCAGGGCGGTGCAGTGAACAGCTCAACATGCTAAATGTACAAATTGGTACTCTCACTTTCCCCAGTGGTTTTAGAGAGAGCTCTGTGAAGCGGGGATGGTGGGTTAAGAGGCCAAAGTACACACTTATTTTTACTAAACAACTCGAGCAGAAGCCCGCTGCCTTCCATTTGGTCTGACAGACAGGCTCAGGCAGAGTTCCAAATAGCTTGCATGAAGTCTCGCCATGAAGTCGTCGGCCCAGGATCTTAAAGACCTGATCCTTAATCCAAATTGTAACCACAAGCTTTACACTGGGCCACAGGGAAACAGAACATGGGAACTGCAGCTATTTTTTTAAACGATAGATTTAGTGCTTGATGTCCGGAGTTGACAGAGCATGACAGGTTAACACAAGGATGTATTAATGTTTTTAAACTAGTCTAGAATAGCTATTTTTTCCATTTATATTTCGGTCAAATGGACCTCTCTTTACCAATTTAAAATATTTTTTATTACTCCTTGTGCCAAATCCCAACCTTGTAACTTAAACAAAGTTTAAATTTCCATCTTTATATATATCCTATATATATGTATATAATAATGTACTGTATCTTTTTGATTGGCACTTATTCAGATAAAAAGCCACTAAATATGTATGGAACTTGACTTTGTGCTTACTGCACTATTCCACAGTTGTTAAAAATAATTTCACTTTTTCATAGTTTAGGTCGCAATACAATGGATGAATCAAAATCACAAATGACAACTTTACATTTAATTAAAGACTAACTCCTAATTCCTTTAGTTTCAAATTGTTAGCAACAAAAGAAACTGAAGGCAACATAGTGCTAACAAGCACAAAAAAGGCAGAAGGCAGAAAACATATTACACTATAACTCGATATATGCTTAAGCGGTATTGCTGGCAGATGGCTTTCACAGAGATCACAAAGTGCTTCCCAAAAGTACAACTGTTAAAAATAAGACCATAAAAATAAACAGGTAATAAAAAACAAGCAACAGCAGACCTTAAAAACACACAAATAGGAATAGGAAGGGTGTTTCACAGTGTCGGAGCTGCCACCTCAAAGGCACAATCGCCTTTTCTTTTCATTCAAGCCCGAGGGACAACCATTAAGTCCTGATCAGAAGACCTAAGTGACCTACTGGTGATGTAAGGATAGAGCAGGTCAGAGACATATGCCTGACCATACGCTGACCATGCAGGGCTCTCTACGTAAAAACAAGAACCTTAAACTGAATCTGGAACTTGATAGGAAGCCAATGTAAGGAAGATAAAATGGGTGTGATGCGGTTTGTTCTGCTGGACCTGGCCAACAACCTTGCAGCAGTGTTCTGGACCATTTGTAGACGGTCCAGAGACTACTTGCTGAGGCAGGTGAAGAGGGAATTGCAGTAGGCTAGGCATGATGATATAAAATCATGAATGATCATATCTACCTCAGCTTGTGATACAACAGACCTGAGTTTGGCAATTTTCAAATTGTTATCTAGTTTGTTGCTTTTTCAGTTTCCTTACCAAAAACACAAGGTACCTTTGAGCAAGGCACTTAACGTCCAACTATGTCAGTGGCCAGCACAAGAAGGCAAGTTGAACTGGACAGCTCCAACAGTAGGAGATGGTGGTTGTACTACGCAGATCCCAGGTGTGAATTTGTGCAGCTGTGTGACTGTTGCTGGAAAAGAACATGACGCTTCATTGACTCTCCCTGGAAAGCACAGCTTAAAGTTAGGCAAAAGTAAAAAAAAAAAAAGAAGAAGCTGGCGCGTGTGTGGTCTCATAGCTTCATAAGTAAATGTTAATTTATGTTGTCCTGTCATGGGCTTGGTGGGATAGACACCGCAAGGCAGGAAAAAATGTGGTTTGGTAGTTGTTATGGTCAGATGTTTCATCTTCTCAGCCTGAGCTCTCTACCCTGCAGAGAGGAGATGGACACTAATGAAAAAAGTTGGACAGCAGACAGCACTCTGCTCTGTTGTTTTGCACAAACAGGGGTCTGGTCTTTTAACCTCAATTATATAAAATGATTTATTTTAGATTTAATTTAATCGGTATTGAAAAGCATATTCCAAAGAACAAATGAAAAAATATCCACCACACTTACCTTTGGATAATAATTGTAATCTTTTTTAGTTTGATATATGGAAGTGAATTGAAGACACTACAAGGTAATGTAGTTATGTTGACTGATGATGATTGATGTTTTATAAATCAAGGCTCTGGATTTAGTCTGGTATGTGCAGATTTTGTTTTTGCATCAGAGACTTACTAATAGAAGACTAAGACTAATACGGCCTCTGCTGTTTGAATTTTGAAAGCAAAACTCAAAGGTCACAGTATGTGTGTACTTTATGCAGTAATGTAGTTCCTGTCTGTAAGCCCCTGACCCTCCACTAAAAAAAACATGACAGCCAATACACAGGAGATCAGTGTGTCATAAAAACTGGGCCCAGTGAACTAACAGTAGTGTAGGTCTTCTGGAAAGGTCCTGACCCCAGCTTGTTGAAAATTCTTGCGTGTGTGAGTGCTTCAGCATACCTGCATGCATGTGTCTCTGGATCCTAACTTGAAACTTTCTCAGGCAGAAAGAGAGAATTAATGTCAGGATGACATCTTGCTGGCAATTGTGGACCACTGAACCATTTTTATGTTTGGGATCTGGGTTTTTGATATCTGCCCTCCCCCTTCTCTCTTTGCTCCTGGCCAGGTCTTCATATTGTGGGATCCTATATGTGTGCAGCTGCTGCTGAGGTTCTTGAAGCCAGCTGCTGTCATGACACAAATTTGTTGTCGAGAGCCAGTTCTAGAGCGATGGCCAGGTACACTGCAGATTCTGGCATTATAATAAAGAAAAGGGAGCTAGAAGGGGAAATATGGACAGAGAGCGAGAGAGGCAAGGGTGGAGAAGGAGTGGTGGGGTGGTGAGGGACATCATGTCCATTTATGCTGGGACACATGTCCAGGATTGGCTAACAACGTTTGGTTAATAAATCCTGGACAGCACACTTGTGTGCAAAGAGCTCCAAGCAACTCTCCTGAACGAACTGTTCCAACCTTGTTTGATGCTTTTCGTGCACGTGAATCTCAAGTCTTATTCTGATCAAGTTTTATTGTGATTTATTACATTTCACTAATAAAAACATAGCTCCACTGTTTCCCAAAACAGTGAATGCAGCTCTACCTCTGAATGAGATTGTTGATTGACTTCCTTCTCACAACTGATCCACAGATGTTGCCAGCTTTATGCCTCCTGTAGGTTTCCAATGAATCATGTTTAGCTTCACGCTTTAACAATTCCCCTTGTTCTAATCCTCCCCAAAAAAGTTTCCAGTTACCAAATTATCAAGTGACTTGATAATTGTGTGGCTGCACTCTTCGCTTGCCTGACTGCCCCAAGACCACCACTCAACTCTCTATTCATGAGAATATATAAAAGGGCAATTAAAAGTTAAAACTAGGAAGCACAATCAGTTATTCCAGTATTCCAAAATATTACAAATGTAATATAAAAAAGATTTTGAACATTTTTAATTATCCACACACATTTTAAGTGTATGGAATCAAACAATTAAAGAATTGCATTACTTGAAATATGAACTGTGATTACATTAACATGTAAATGCTGTAAATATTCATTCCAATTCCTTCTAAATCAATAAAACATGTTAAAGTACTGTTGTTTTACATATAAACTTAAATTATTGCTAGATTTAAGCTTCTACACCTGCCTTATGCTTTCTATGCTAGAGAGTGTGTGCCACAGCATGTAGGCTGTAATTTCATATCTAAGCCCCACCCCCTTTAATTACTGTCACTGTGCCTGTCGTGCTGTCCTTCGGGGTGGCACATGTGCATAATAGGATAATGGTGGCACATTCACCATCACAATTCTTAGTAATCTTTGAAACAGCAGGTCCTTCATTTCAGATAAAAGGTAGAGAAAAGCAGCTTCTCGATTCCAGGGGGCGACCTTTGGTTTTTCCAGCTGAAATGACATCTTTCACTAACAGATTTTATCAGCTGTAGCTAGCTAACTAATTAAGCCAACGTAAATCCCATCAGTAGATTGTAATATTTTTTTAATATTTGAGACTGCCTCGCTTTAAAACAAGAACTTTGTCTTAAAAATGCATTTGATGGCTATGCTAGGTATGCAGCTTGCTAGTGTGTACACTTCCTCAAATCCAACACAGAGCAGGACAGAGCTGCTAATATTACCATAAATGCTGATAGCACCCAGTATCGGCTCATAGCAGACAGTATGAACTGCTCCTTGGGTCAGGAAGAAATACTCGCTTATGTTACTGCTAGTTAGCTGGATATGCTGCAGTTTTGCTTCAACTTACTGAGAGAGCCAAAGCTCGTTACAGTTGCTAAGAAAGAACTGGACAATTGCTGGTCAGGGCAGGAGTTTGGCGTTGACCCGGCTAGCACATGCCATTTAAAACATTGTAAATGCAAACACTGACTGCTTGGGGCTCGTTGTAGGTGATTGGGTCTTTGTATGTGCCTCTTGCACTCCTGCACTGAAGCACTCAAAGTGACTTTTAATTTATTACCTGTGAATGCTGTTATCTTCTTCTAGCACTGCATTCATCAAGACCTGTGGAGCAACTGTTTGGATTGCAGATGCTTGGTATTTACTTTATTTCAGCATGTAACACTGTACAAGGGAAAGTGAAGTGCAAAGTAAAGTATATAATATGTAAAAGTGTTTTTTTTTTTTTTAGTCTTCTGATTCTTGAGGGTTCAAAGTAACTCACTTGTCAACAATAATATTTAAAGTGGACACACATCTACAGTTTTGCATGGCGACAGTGCTAGTGCTGACTCTGCTGTTGATTCACACAGTATTTGACTTGCCCACAAATGGTAATTTTGTTAATTCACAACCATGGTTTTCACTTCAATCATGTAGAGCCATTTATTTCTTTGCCAGATTGGCCTCAGACTTCCACTGAGGCATCCTATGAGTCTCAGAAGTTGAAGAGTCAACTCTTTAGTGGTCAACTTTCTGTCACTTGTAATTGCGCAGCCTAAAGTGATGGATACTGCACGCAGCCTCGGCTGAACTCAGTTTCAGTAATGTAGTGAGAGCAGGGTTTTCCTGAAGCATCTTAAATCTTAAACCTCATTTAGTCAGGCATAGTGCCTGAGAAAACACATTCTTATTTACAGTGCAACACATGCACTCAGGGAGGGATTGCATTAAGGGGAGGATTACACACATGCAGGGCTCTTGGCTGCTGAGCAACACCTTTGGACCAATTTAGAGGTGAATTGCCTCACTGAATGGTACATTGACAGTAGTGTATGGGAGGATGGGGATTACTGCTTACTTATTTCATCCATCTAGATCCATCTTTTTCCCAGCTGAAAGCTTAGATCTTACGCTCACAAGCTCACCTGTCTATCCTCCAGGCTCTTGGAACATTATAAGCAGCACTGAGCCAAAGCTAAAGAGTATTTTTAATGAGCAATTATATAAATAATATTTTTGAAAAAGAAAAGAGCACTTTTAAACCTTTTAAGATTGAAGCATGGTTAAGTAATATTAATAAATCTAGCCCTACAGCTGAGCTTAATCAAGCGCATGAACCTTAACTTCTTTTTAACAAACCAACATAAAACAAATCATCCAAATACACTTAAAGTGACTGAGGTAAAGATTAAAGCATGGCTTAGTAATTTTAACAAAGTTAGGCCCACAGCTGAACATGATCAATCACATAAAACCTTAACTCCCTGCTTTAGAAATACAACATGAAACAATAATCCATTACGTTATAATCATCAAAAAACACTTAAATCCAAAGCTTTGCCTGAGCGAGAGAGAAGAAAAAGAAAACAAGACTTAACAAACAAAAATATGTATGATTCATTCATTTAACAAAATGTATTTTTGTAAATATGAACTGATTTGAGCCAGTGCTATACTGATGCACCAGTAGAAGACTTGGCAATGTTACTACCCACCGATACACACATAGTCTCATTCACTGACAGCCAGGTTTTTTGTTGTAGTTGTTGTCAAGCAGTTGTTACTCTCCAGAAAAATATAGAAGGCTCAGTTATAAGCCTTAACTGGCATGCGCATTTCGGGCAGTCATTAAGACCCCACTGCAAGGCTCTCAGACCCAGTAAGGCCGGTGATAGGTGCAAAAGCTTCCCAGCTGTGAAAGCAAAGATAAATGACATGTGACATAGCTGCAGGCAAGGAAAAACAAAGTCAGCCTCACACATCAAAATGCCTCCAGGGTACTGCATTGGTTTGAAGTACAATGATTAATTCAAACAATTTTGAATTGGAAGCTATAGGCAGAGACAGATGTTGATGGATTGAAGCAAACTGTTGTCTGCGAAGGAGCTGCTCTACACCAAATATACAAGTTCCTACTTGTCTCCATGCTAAATAGAATACTCTAAAATGCAGTTGTTGACCTTCATTTTATGGGATAGATGTGAAGACTTAATCTTTTCGGATCCAGAAGAGGTTGGTCCAAAACATTTTAAGCTTAGCTTAGCATAAAAGCTAAAGCCAACACTTGGCCAATTGTAGCCAACCTAAGCTGTAATATCTACACATTGCAGCCTATATATAATGTGTTGTACTTAAAGGTTAACGTAAACACGTGGTTTAAGTTTTCCTTAAGGTACAGTTAACTTAAACCTATGGTAAGTTAAATCAATTTAAATTAAACAGCATATACCTTAAACCATAAGGTATAATAGGTGCAATAAAACATAATAAGAGATGCCAACCGAACACAGTCCAACATGCCTACAGTGTCCTCAGAAGAGGTCTATTCAGGCAACATAATTTAAAACACCTGTGTGGGTGGGTGCACCATCGCTATGTAGGGCCTTTAACTCATGTGGTAAGAAGAAAACCGTGGTTTGAGGGTAAGCTAACTCCACGGCCTGGAGCATACTGGCTGACATGTACTGCGGCTACCAGTTCTGGGCTAGCACCAGAACCAGGCTCTTAAACACAGAGATAACTCTTCCAACATCCGTCAACAGCTTCTTTAATGCGCCATGTTTTGGACAATTGGCTTGTTTTTTCACTTATCTGTTTTAGTAATAAGACCGTAGACATTAAAACCCTTTAGCATGACATTACGCTATGCTTGATGCCTATATTTAGCTCCTTTTATTTAAAAAAATAAGTGACTGACCTAGCAAAAGAAATGTGTAAAAGCTTTTTTATTTTAAGGTCTGTAGATTCCGAATCTAAAATGACTCACTCAATACATCATATATATATATATATATATATATATATATATATATACACTACCGTTCAAAAGTTTGGGGTCACCCAAACAATTTTGTGTTTTCCATGAAAAGTCACACTTATTCACCACCATACGT
>JAVQJL010088077.1:0-18650 GCA_036024295.1 Nannoperca obscura | reverse complement strand
CCCCCCCCCCCCCCCCCCCCCCCCCGCGACGAAAGACGGTCGTTTGAAGTGAAAGGAAGGGATCACGACACATCCGAGGTAATTAGCAATCAGAAGCATTTCGAGGATCAAATACCACTGCGCACACCTCGCGCTACGTTCCGTTAAAGGCGCGCACAGTGCGGGATTTATTTCCGGGTGCAAAATGTTTAAAAGGGGCCCAATGTGACTCGGCTTCTGCGCGGCCTGCACAATAATAATGCCGTCAAGTGAGTTCAAGCAGCCCACAGAGTTCTGCAAGTTTAAATCACGGACCTGTCTGTGACGCGGGGCGGTTTCACCACACGTTCTGTGACGTCACGGCAGCACAGGCGCTTCTCTAACGACACAGTGGATGTTCAGCAGGAGCTCTGCTGCTTTGAATAAGAGGCCTCCCTGAAATTGGCGACTCCTCTATGTGCTGCCACCTGCAGGCCACAGGCGACGCAGTCCTTCCTGCTCAAGCATGAGCAAAGAAACCTGTAATTATTTCCGCTCACGCTCACGTGCACGCACACACTCACACACATTAGCACAGAGACCCCTTCATCAACTTGGTTTGCATGTTAACCTTAACCTAATCAAGCAACGTACACCAGATTTTGCGCAATGGAAAATTAGACGTTTCATAATATCTTGAATAACTGAATAAGTAACACTTCCACTAACATTTTATTTTAAAAATGTATCTATTCGGCGTAATAGTGATAAATTAAGCAACTGGCTTCTCCATTCATATCTTGTCTTTTAAAAATCTGATGCGACTGACCACTAGCTTTACAACCGCACACCAAGGAAGGAGGCTTTCGAGAAGATCACCTAATCTAATTTTCTCTCCTCAATAAAAGCCATAGAAGTTCCCCCATCAGAGAGATGTACCATATGCTGCAGGGTATACATATAATAAAGGCAGCCCCAGTGGGCCGGCAGAGGGCTGTAGTGTCTATCAGCTTTAGATGACACGTTTCGATGGGAGACTGATTTAGGCCTGAGCTACCACAAGATGACTTGATTCTCCATCCAATGAAGGAGGTGCGAAGAACACCTGCGGACAGTGGAATAAAGTCTACAGGAGGATGATGACCACTGTCCAGCCACACAACCCAGCATTACATTAGCTTTTGCACCCAATACAATTTGCACCATCGAACACAAACCCACCTCTGATGTCTCTATGGAAGGTTTTAGGCAATAATCCGAAGAGTCACCTCACCAAATGTTCACAGTGTGCTATGGTGTAAAAAGAAATATGCTTCATATATTTGACTCCATGGTCTTCTCCTTCTGCAGGTAATAGAAAACACATGTTGAAACTGATGATTTATTATAAAAACAAATACGGTTTGATACGGCTTGCCTTCACCATTGTTGCTCTCTTGCCACTGCTTCCCCTGGTTGTTTGGTCCCCGGCCAACTGCATCACAAGACTGCAACTGTCCTGCCCCAGCTCTGTCACCATAGCAACGGGATCTTTGACCCCATCTGTGGAATCCTTGACCTGGATGTAGATCAGCGAGGCACCATGGGAGCCTATTGGCTGAAAGCTGCTGCTGTGCTGAAGCCACAGAGGAGGGGTGACCGTGGCGGTGTTGATGGAGTGTGGGCTCTGAGGGTCAGCAGCAGGCCAGGAAAATGGCAGGATCATGGGGTCCGGTACGGTTGACGGACTCAAATCCTCTACTTTCAGACTCAAACCCTTCAGCTGTGGCTGGTTCTTGATCACTGTAGCTTTGGACAACGGTGGTGTTCTTTAAAGCAATAGTTTGACATTTTGGGAAATATGCGTAGCTACTTTCTTTCAGAGAGTAAGATGAGAGGAACGATACCAAGCTCATGTCTCTGTATGCATCTGTCGGTCTGTAGGTATTAAGTTAGAGCCAGCAGCCAGTTATATTAGCTTAGAATAAAGACTGGAAACAGGGGTTAACAGCTACTCTGGTTCTGAAGATAATAAAATTCACCTACCAGCAACTCTTGACAAAAAACGCCAAATTATTCCTTCAAGGATCCAGAATAATTGGGTGATTTTAAAAAACTTTCTCCACCGATCTGTTATGGGAGACACATTTCTAAAAGGAGGGAGGAGATCCAGTAATAGCCATACCAACTGCTGCAGTATAGCCTCAGCATGATTTTCTTGAGCAAGATGAAATAAGAGGTTTGGAGGAATGTCCGTAGGTGTGGAGCTGGGTCCAGGGTAAAGCGATCCAGTTATTCAAGCAGTTTAGTTGCCTGATGGTGACACCTCAGTGAAGACCTTTAGAAAGGGCAGGCCGACGGAAAGAAGGGTGCGTTGACGGTGCTCTGCTTGAGTCTTGTCCTCGAATATTTGTGAGCATAATGTTCCTGAGCGCTCCAGAAATATGTGCCCCCAATTCCTTTGACAAACAAATCTCTCATAGTGGCAGGGTCATCCAAGAGGGAGTCATTGTTCAGAGGAGGAACATGGCAGAATCCTTTGAGTTGGAGCTCTATAGTTTTGCAGACTTCTCAGACAGAGTGCCTGGGTCTCCCTGTGGGCATTGCATCGCTGGTCTTGCTTTAAGGCTGGGTGTGGTGAGAACTGGGCTTTCAAAAATCTCAGTTTTCCCCAAGGCAGGCCTGGGGCAGTTTAGCTGGCCATCAAACAAGGTATACTCTGAACAGTGTAGAAATGATGGCAAGTCAATAATAAAACTTCATTTGTACACTGGGCAGCTTTTTTAAAGGGTGTGTGCTCTTAACTGACCTTCTAATGCTGGTAGTTTTAAGCCAGCAAGTGACAAGGAAGTAACAGTGCACTAAATATTAAAAAACAAATGAGACGCGAGCAAGATCTGAAAGCACAACTGAATCTACCAGAATGAGCCCTGAAATGTCAATGAATGAATTTAGCGTTGCTGCATTGCATTGATGGCTGCAGTTAAATCATAAATACATGTTTATTCCCCTGTGTAATGGGAGTTAGAGTAATATCACATCTTTTTTGAGTTATGAACTCCTTAGTAAAAAAAAAAAAAGTCAGGCTGCAGGAGGCAAACAAAGTTGTCGGAGGTGTATGAATTAGTTTGGTTTGTAAATAGGTAAATAGGCTAAATGCAAATTAAAAATCATCTAGGCAGATGGACTATTGAATTAAAGGCATTCAAAACGTGCTGCCTGTGTCTCTTGATGGATATTTCTTGAGGTACTTACACTACATTATGTATCACTACATTGTATGGTCTAACTTTGACTCATATATTTCCTAAAACCTGTCACGGTGCCAGTAAAAAGTGCTTCCTTAGATTTCCGAGTGAAATGAGGCGACTCTTCAAAGTGCCCTTTAGCTGACATTTACATTATTTATTCATGTGCTTGAGGACTGTGTTGGTCTTCATCAAAGTACTTAATTATGTCCAAGGAAGCCCAGTGTAAAAGACCCCACCCACTATCATAAAGAAAACTTGAATAATAACAAATAAACATTTCCTAAATAGACACAGTTTGCCATCACTTCTGTACTACAACGCAACATGAATGAGAAGTATAATGTCATATAGAAAAGCACAACATCACTGGACTGGATTTTAGCTGCAAGGATGTTGGCAATGTAACCTAGAGCAAGGCTATGAAGGTAAGTGAAAACTAAATAAGGAGGACCTTAACATCCATTTAATAGCTTAGAGGCAGCTACATAACATATTTCAATAAAGGATATATATATGTGTGTGTGTGTGTGTGTGTGTGCACGCTCTGATTTTGGTTTTGGTAAGGATCCTTCCAAACACCTGTCATCAGGACCAGAATCCTGGTGGAGTTGAAGCAGTTTCTCTCTTTTCTTGTGGATAAGAATGGCAGCTACCACTAATGTTCACAGTTTGTTGATGCGAGATACATTTTAAGTCTATAGGAAATTAGATATATAATCTTAAGTGAAAATACGTCACATGTTCTTTGCCAAAGTGTAAATATTTAGCGTTTGCAATCGATATCAATCAAAAGCAAATGCTAATTGTCTTACATCATTCAACTCAACACGCAAACCAGCAGTGCCATGTCATTACGTCCACCATGATTGCTGGGCTTTCAAGCAAGTGAATGGTACGAGGAAGAAAATAAATATAGCACAAGGGTGGGCAGTTTGATAAGATGTTCGAAGCACACACCATTCTGGGGCGTCATCATGTTGACAGCTTAGAGCAAGGAGAAATAATTAAGGATCTGATCTACGGTGACCTGCATTCGATGGACCTCTTCAGACCATTTGGGGGCAGGGAGAGGCCACGCTCCCACTAATACAGGTACGGAGGGTGGAGGGCCGGGAAAAAATTACAATTCAGAAAACGGAGAAAAATAACAAAAACAAGCACTGTAACAAAACGCGAGAAAGATATTAAAGATAAGACAGAGGGATTTCAGAAAATGACAAGCGGTGCTAGGTTTAAGAGTTTTTGGTTAGATTTGTAAAAGGTTTACTTGCAAACAACAGATGAAAAAACACTGAACACTGTGCTGCACATTTTAAGTCTTATAATAATATATTATTCCAAACATAAAATGAACACCAGATGCATGTATTTGACTGTTTGTTTGGTTTGGTCTGTGTACTTGTAGCTTGTCTATAATATATTGTTTCTCATATGGACAACTTTGGTGCTGAAGTCAGGTTTATGGGAAATTTGAGTAAAGCAATTGTAAGACAAACACCGGTGTGTTTTCAGTTTTCTTCTCTTGCACAACACTGGACGAAAATATTATTTAATTAGTTATTGGAAGAATTAAGGTTGTTTTGTAAAAATGTTTTTATGTCAATAAAAATGTGCACAAACTGTTGTAGGCCATCAAACCTTTATTATTCACCAGAAATAAAAAACAAATATCTAAAGATTTCCATGAAAAGAATTGCCATAACAAAAGCAAATTATTTTTTTTTAAACAAAAATGTTCCCCTTAATTAGTTATTTTTTTCCTCATATGAATACAATCATACATTAACAAAACCATTTATCAAAAACACACAAAAGTAAACATGGAACATATGTCCATTGTCCCTCTCTCCCCCCGGCCCTGCAGAGACCTGCACTTCAGACAGTAGCAAGTCTGCCTGCTTAAATCGTGCCTGTATGAAGGGACTTAGAGGAGGGGCCTTATTGATCGACTTCTATGAGTGAAGTCCAGGCATTAGTTCCAGCAGGGTGAGTAGACAGCTGTCCGTGAGCCACTCTACTGGGCCTACATAGCAGGGCTGAGTGGAGCTGGGATGTGCGCTTTTGATTTTGATCTCCCCAACATCACTTCTATTGACCGACGCACTGTCCTGTGCTTCACTTGCTGAGAGAGGCACTTGCTGAGGCCTAGCTGGAAACCCGGACACAAGCCACCATTGCATTATCCGGGTTGCTGTTGACAAGCTTGGGATGATGAATCTTCCATGGTCTGCTGAGGCCTAGCCTTAATCACTGCTGTCATCTACTGGCAACTGCCGTATCCCACTGACCACGGCAATCACAAGTCGGGTTATCGTAGCAAACAGGGCTGAGAATCCCAGTGTTTGTTATCTAGGTTTATATGGGTGGACTAGGCTCTCCAAAGTTAGACATAAAAGGTCAATCTGTGCTGAGATCAGCCAACTTTACCATCTGTGCTCAATTCTCTCATGCATTTTTAAAGACCAGAAACTTTTCTTGGGAGGTTTGTCCTTTAAATTAGGACTGTGGGATAAGTGCCAGTTAGCATCATCATTATTTTTCATGTTTGCACTTGGGAATTTCAAGTGCCATGTTGGAATCTGAATGCCCATTTAGTCTGCGTATACGTACGTCTGGCAGTGTGTAGTCTTAACCTTCACTGTGAGCATGCCAATCAACATTATATAGTTATTGGAGGTCTTTTCTATCATTTGTGGCAGCCCAGTTGTCTATCTTATTTATTAAAGATCGATAGTGTTATGAGGGGCTTACCACTTGGTCTTATGGCACAGGCTTGCTTGCTGCTGTTCTCACTGACACTAATAAGAAAAATCTTGATACATCCTGTTTCATCCTGCTGTCCTACAAAGTAGCACCTGTGCATGAATCCAAAGGGAAAGCACATTGATCCATTATTATTATTCTTTCACTAAATAATGGTAATGTTTCAACTAAGGCCTGTTATGAACACAAACAACCAATGGTAAGAGCTGCCATCTAGTGGTTTTTACATGGATTGCAACTACAAAAGGAGACCATAAACATGCTTTCAAATTTGCCTGTAACCATAACTTACAATAACATTCCCTACTATTCCATTATTCAAAATTAATATAAACACACCCCAAAGAGTCTTATCAGCCTATACAGCCCAGTGAGTCTCTGTGCGCCCACCATTACTGGAGGACAGCCTTCTCCTAACTCTCAGCACCCTTCGGCCCTCCTCGTAGTCATCCTGGTCAACGCTGATCAGCAGGCGGACACCCTCCGTGCCTGCTGCCATCCTCAGGGAGTCGGTGATGAAGACTCCCTTCAGGGCTTCCAGCAGGGCTCCGCTCAGGTAGTCACCCCAGAAGGCCTCGAGGTTGTCCAGCTCTGTGAACTTGATGTCGCAGACGATGGAACCCAGGTCTCTGGCGCGAAGAAGCGAGTTGGCTTGGCTAAACAACTCAAACTGCCGCTCCAGGGGCTGCCGTTTGTCTGAGGAGACACCGTCACGGAGTGCCGACTCGTGCTCCAGGTATTCGGCCCGGACGCGCAGGCGGATATCTGATAATGGAAGAGGGAGGAGGAGAAAGCAGTGGTGGAAAATACGGGTGACGATGTGAATGAGGAAGAGATGAGGGGTGAAATAATGGCAGGGAAGAAAGTGAATAATGAGGGCAAGGCAAAGATACAGTAAAGGATGGAGGAAAGAGAGGAAAAGAAGACAGTAGTGAAGGGTGAGGAAAGAGAGAAAAAAAAGGTTAGAAAAAGTTCAAAGTGAACAGTAAAATTGGAGGGGCCCACATAGCAGGCAGAAAGGGATGGGGCATGAAGGCAAAACAAAGGGAAGAGAAACGGGGACAAGACAAAACTATTAAAAGACAGCTCATTTAACTTATCTCCATTAAAGCATTACATTAAGCTGGGATTTTTAAAAAGATGGGCCCAAAAGCACTGAGTTCCCAAAAGGAGAATGTGACCCATTAGGCGGACGACTAACTGGACTGGAAATTGTGCGCAGAAATACTTCAGGGCATTTCTCTCGACAGACAAACTGACAAAAAGTCAGTGGTCAAAGGTGCAGCAGGGCAGAGCAAACGGTTAATTATGTGGGGCATTGGCGCTAGAACAACCGGACTGTGGGCATGTTTTTGTGCTAAAGCTGAAAATGAAATTGACATTTTGGAGCACTGAGAAGAAATACTCATTTGAACCAGTAATGCAATTCCATAATTTGAAGCATTAATCTTGCCTGTTAAATAGATGGCTGCCAATAACCAGAAGAAACGTATGCATGAGAGTTTTCAGTACGACAACCGGCGTGTTCTACATAAATGTATTTTCAAATTAACTTGACAACTTGAGCAAATATTGTGGGGGCAGTAATCAAAGCAACTTAGCAGTGTCAAGCAGTGGAGTGGCTTTTTGTTCCACGCCGTTTTATGCTGATCAACATGTTTAATGCCGAGGACAGATAGCTGTTGGAGTTCCAGAGTAAGAGGATTGTTGGCGGTCATGCAACAGCACAGCGAGAAAGATCAGAGGATACATACTGTACTGAACAAGAGCACCGCTGAGATCGTCCCCCATGTCATTATTCCAGAGCTTCAAGTGGAAATCGGCTGCTGAAGACTTTTGCTGCAACAAAAATCCATCTTACCCACTCAAACCCCTAAACAGTGCTTTACTACCAATGACATCCATTTTACTAGAAACATTCTCATCAATGTCTCATTGCAAAAGGTACGTAGAAACATTTTTTAGAGCAGTTTTCAGCCCGTCATTGCATCTCTGGGTATGCAAAACCAAGCCCGAACCAAAACCTCTAATAAACCTCAAAATAATGTGTCCGAAAAATGTGAAAATGCCTTCAATGTTGAAGTAAACTGAAGCACTTGTTTTTGGAGGAGTGAGGAACATATCGGCAACAGAACATGTCTTCACATCACTCTAGAGTTATGTGAGTAAAGCTCATACTTGTGACTGATGGGAAGACAATGACTGGAGTCTCAGTTAAGGTACAGAATCATTACAAGAGAGCACCAAGGACCCAACTTGAACACTTTAAGGCCTGAACCTGGTAGCTATGATTCCACTGATCAAATGTTTCAGCTAGAAGAGTCACATTTGTCCCCCCTTCACTCACATTTTGTTTGGGGCTATGTGGAATAGGGGGGGGGGGGGGTTTGGAAAATGCCAACATTAGAAATGCAAATGTTGAATTAAGGCATTGATTTTGAATATCTTAACATTTGTAGGAGAGTGATAACCAAACACTGCCTTTTGCATTCATGTTTCATAAGGATGTGATTAGATTACTATAAAAACAGACAACTGGATCAAAGGAGACGCTTAATCAATACGGTTTAAGAAATGTTTTAAATATGCAGGATAAGATCCAATCGAAAACCCACTTGCAGATGGAGATCATTTAATTTGCTCACAAAAAATGAAGGCCAAATGTTTTTCTTCATGAAGGCATTATAGTACAAGAATATGAAACACTGACATTTTACAGGAATAAAACATTTGATTTTGGTTTGACAAATGATTAAACCCTCTGTTACAATGTCTTAAACTGATATTGGTCTGTAATAACATTTCTTCAGGTCAAGCCATTGACAATACATACAGATACAAGGTGGATACATGGTTATAGTTTCAAAAGCCTACTCATCGTACTACAGATCATGACGAACAGTGGACTACTTACAGTCCATAAGTCTACTTCATGGAAAAAACTGCTTCATGAAGACAAACATTACAGACAAATTAGCAACTGTTACTGATTGGTCACTCAAAGGTTTTCGTCAGGGGAAGGGTACAAAAAGTTCCAAGGAAACAATAGCCATCAGTACAGTACAATCAATCATGAAAAAAAAAAAAAAAAAAAGAGGGTAATTTGCACAAAGCATGTTGCACTTGAAAACTGAGTTTTGGTGCAAGAACTAGTGAAGAAGGCCAACAAAAGGCCAACGGAAACTATGAAAGAGCTGAGAAGGGAGACGCTGCACACAACCGTCAGGCAGACATCTCTGAATCAAAAGTCAAAAAGGTGGTTTTATGTTCTGAAAAAGCCCAAATTATTTCGGAATATTTTCCGCTATGTTTGGCACGAGCTAATCACCGCTCACCAACAGAAATAAAATCCAGTGTGGTGGTGGCAGCATCATGCTGTGGGGATGCTTCTCTGCAGCAGTCCCTGTATTGCTTGAAAAGTTACAGGGTAAATTGAATGCAGCAAAATACAGAGAAATCCAGGGAGGAAAAACCTGCTGCAGTCTGCAAGAGAACTGTGACACAGACTTATTTTTCTAAAGAATAACCTATCCATTTGTGCAGATTTGTTTCCACTTTGACAAAGTGTTTATCTGCTAAATCAGTGTCACATGCATCCATTGTGATCCAATGTTGCAAAACTGGCCAAAGTGGGGGGATGCAAACATTTATTCGTGTGATATACTTTCAAGCATACTGCCAAATCAGTACTGATAGGATGTGTTTAAGCATTTCAGTGTTCGGATTTATCACAAAATGTCAAATAGGAGCATCTACAGTATCTTAAAAAGGGGGGCAGAATATTGGATATCACCTTACTTTTTGCACGCACATACAACATTCAGTGTGGACTCTGAAATATGAACCTAAAGTGCTGTTAACAGTTCGACCTTTTGGATCATTACACTGTGTGAGGGCCGTGGCTATGATAAACACCTGCCCTTCATGCAATTACTGTATTTATAGATGGCCTCCATTTCTGCCTTCCCATTTCATACTGAGCAGGATGGAGGTAGAGATAGTGGCACTGAGGAGAAGGCCATTTAAAACCACAGGAACACAATGATAGTCATTTTGTTAGGGTTACAGAGCACTTCACGCTTCATCAGACACAGAGACATCCACTTAGACAGGGCATTAGGAAGCACAGCTTTCATTTTCTCACTTTAAACACCAAGCCTGTTTGGATTCCTCCATGTCACTCCACCAAAAAAAAGAAAAAAGAAAAAAAAGTTTAAGTACCCATTTACGAGGAGTCACTTGGCACGGAGAGCTTCAACTCTTTATCGATCCGTTTTTCTGCTGAATGACTGACCAAGAGAGTGGAGAGTTAGGGGAGTATTGAGAGTCGGGTGGACAGAACTCTCCCTTTCCCCCCAAAGACAAAAAAAAAAAAAAAAATCACTACCATTTTGCGTGGTTTGAGCATTTAGTGTTCGTTCTCTCCCTCTCATTGTGTGTAAGGATACTGTTTTCCTGACACACAGGTTGGTCTGTTTAGAACTGCGAACACAGAGAAAGGAGAGAAAGGAGAGAAAGAGACAAGCACAAGTGGGTTGGATGTCTGTCGACTGGGTTGTTTTTTCAACATCAAGCAAGCATGGCACAGCACTCACTTCTCAGTTGTAATAGGGCTCGAGTCAGAGCAATAGTTGGTATTGACAAGTTAATCAGCTCAGAAATGCCTTTACTGAAGCTCTACAGTATTACATGGTAGTGTCTAAGTGGGATGCTTGGGACCACTCTTACCTTGACCAATCCCCTTACCCTGACCTTCACCAACTGTAACATTAATTAGATATGTCCATTAAACCAAGTAAAGGCCTTCACCAGCATCCCATTTAGATAGCACAAAACCACTACTGGGCTGAAAGTACAAACACCTTATGGGCATTTGTAACAGCAGTTGTCACTGTCAGAAAGTAATTGAGACACTTCACTGAGAATGATCTGAAAGATGAATCATGACAAGAAAGAGTATTTGAGGTCTGTTTAAATGCTAGGGGCCAGCATTGGACTGAACCGCCCTATCTATCTCTGCTCCCTCTTGACAAACGCACACCCAGGGCTCACATGGGAGAGAGATAAGATACAGCAGAAGCTTCCTTCAGCAGAGCACTGGTGGGTTATTTTCCTCAAAACTGCTTGAGTAAAGGTTACAGGGGCATTTTAGATTCTCTGAAGTCTTAACCAGTATGATTTGAGCTGATTGAATCTTAAGGCAGATGTTTAAAACCCACTTGTAATAAAGATGGTGTGAGAGGAAAGTGTGCCCCCCCCCCAAAGGGTTTCCAACATGTGGCGATAACTGGCACTTTCACAAACATGTCCAACATATATTAGTTTTGTCTTTGCAGGTTATAGACTGGCTTTATTGCTCCGGATTAAGCCCTTCAGTGTATTCATTTGGTGTCCTTCACTAAGACCCAAACCCAAACCATAAAGCCAATTCAAAAATGAACCACAGATAACCTAAAAGCAGAAGAAACTAGTGACTGTTGTCTCCTTCTTTGAATGACAGAACAAATATACTATCACATTTTTTTTGTTTTGTTGCTGTAAATGGTATCAAGACCAGTCCTAAATGATATTCCTAATCTTGTATTACTATGGCAACTTTGAGAACAGCCAAAGCTTGTGCTGATTTTCTCTCCAATTTCACCACAGTGGTGAATATTGTATATCACGTCATCTCCTACACAACTTGCAAACGCCGCCGTCTAACGTGGGCAGGCCTCAGGTCAGGTTCTCAATATAGTATACAAAACAATACGAATTGTGTCATTAACCTTTGTGTTACTATTCTCATAGGGCTGCACATCTATAGAAGCGTTTTGATCTAGGGTCTCAAATGTAACGGGTTTACAAAAGGCTGATTATTGATTATTGCTGGGCTGTCCAACAAAATTAACAGAAATATCAAGTGTCGAAGGCAATAGATTAACAGCGAAGACACATTCAGCCATGCTAAGATCTAGAAGCAGTTGGTCATGTTTGTGAAAATGTGTTTCGAGTTCACCAGGGTTTATTATCCACAGGGAATATTAAGGAATTGAGGCTTACTGCTGAGGACTCAGTTCTGTGAAACACTGACACAAACAACCCTTGTCAGAAATAGAAATAGATAAAATAAGGAATCTCAAACAGCATACTTTCTTATCTACAGTGCACAACACTAAAAGGACATTACAGGATGATTTTGTGAGAGCAATGTAATTAGGTTTCCTGAGGGGGATAGGGTAGGGGGCTGCTACATTATGAAACATAAGCAACGAACACAGAGCAAAGTGGCAGCACCAACCCCTGTTGTAACAACGGGGGGAGCCTCTTTTACCTTAGGCATCGGCCCACTTGTGAGAGAGCGCATGACTGAGTTGATCACGCACACGGCAGTATGTATGGACTGAGTGGAGTGACAGACTTTTTTTGTTTTGTTCCTCAGTCTCTCCCTCTGTCTCCATGATCCACTGTGTCTTAGGTTACTCGATCTGAGTCACAATCCTGAGTCAACCTGGTGGAATCAAATGTGGAGTCAAGACAGCAACAGGTTTACAGTCACAGGCACATCACTCATGCTGAATAGCTAAGAAGCGCTGTCTTCATTGCTAGACGTCTTTCCTTTTTAGAAATCGAGTCAGAATCATCAGTCCTTTGTTGTAATAAGTATTTCTGACCAACAGGCAATGATGGACATTTAAAAGAAATGCTTGAGAGTCTGTATGAATGACTAAGCAAACTTCACACAAAGGGTAATTACTGTTAGTGTTATCTCAAAGATATTGTGCTGAGAGAAACTAGTGTTGATTGCAGGCAATAGTTGGAACATGGAACAGGAAATTGATAATGGATTACACAGTGCAGCATGTCAGTGGAGTTAGAACGTTTCAAACAACTGCTCAAATATGTTTTCAGAAAGATATGCGAGGTTTGACAGTTGGCTCGTGACAAACTTTGTGTCAAGCTTGACAATAAAGCAGAACAAGGGCTGCATCTAGTGGTGACTGGACAACTTCCTTCAAATAGAGTAGACAAAAGAACAGGAAACAACCTACCAGTCTGTGCTCTAATAAATAGCATCAGTTGAACAAAGTCCAATGGGTTAGAGAAAAAGTGAAATGAGGGAAAAAGAATGTGACGAAGGGCCAGATGGAGAAATGGACTGGGCAACAAATTCTCCCTGATGTTGCATGTTTAATTAAGACTAAGAGTGTGACAAGTAAGTATCATGTGAAACCATAATAAAGAACATGTCAGTCAACTGAAAGAGACATGCAAAATATATTTTTTTATTTGGATTCATTTTTTGTTTCCTATAACACTGTGTCTCATTTTGATTCTGTGCAGTTCAAAGGCATTTTAACAGTGTGCTGACATTTTGCAGACAAACTCCCTCCACTGTCTTGCATGTCTAACAGTGTTAGTGCGGCTGGTGTGTTGCCAGCAGATCAACTGGATTATAGAAAAATCGGTCCGGTTCTACTGAAGTGCATTAGTAAGATGTAAACATTTCTCCCTGCTCTTTACACTTTTCTTTCTCCACAAAAGAGGGTGAATAAACACAGTTCACACAATCATTGCTTTGTAATGCAAATTTAAAGGAGTTTCAGGAGTTCAAAAGCATTGGACGGGCGAGGTAGCTGCGATGATGGTTTGGAAAAATAAAATCTTTTAAAAGAAAGAAAACTCAGACTTGGTATGCAAACTCCTTAAGTCAAGCTATGTTCAGCATACACAAACAACATCAGAATTAAGGAGCCATAACAGGAAATGCGGTGATGCAGAAGATGAGGGTAATAGATTGGAAATGAAATTGGAGCTTATAATGTTATGAAAACATGGGGAAATGATCTGTAAGGAAAAAAATGGCAGGATGAAGGACAGGAAGGCAACAGATGAAAAGCTAAAAGTAATACAGGTTTAGAATGCAAGGGTTGCACTTACTGCAGGACACTTTATGTGGTGGTGGTGATGGGGGCATTGGCTGGTCCTGTATGCTTGTTTTCTTGGGTCTGCGGCTCCAACCATTTCCCCTCTTCTTCCTCCTCCTCCTAGCGGATGGCCCAGGCATAGGAGGGTAAATACCTGACAGAACAGGCATGCAATTAGTTTGTGGAATAAGGACGATAAGATATGGGCATGGATGTGGTTCCTTTGTGGTGTATTGATGTTTTTCCGGTTTTATTTCTGTTCCTGTTGGTCCTATGTTTACCCGTTTCTACTGATATCTGGTCAAATGATGTACGTGTTCATTTCTGGCACAAGAGAAGGATGTAACAAACAAAATGTCCATGTCAGAAAGGATGCCAGTGCCTCTTTACCCAAAAAAATAGGTACTGGCATTCACTGTAATGTAAATAAGTGACATGCTGTAAGGAAAGATAAATATTCTTGCACATTGACGGATGGGCAAAAAGGTTTGTGGAAATACTTCAGCCAATAGTTGCAATGATTATTGCACTTACCAGTTCTCAATTGCTGTGTGAAAGATGGAAGCGGTATTTCTGTCTGTCTGCAGCTGTCTGGCATTCCAGAGGCACACACCAACACTCTGCTCTCTATTCTATAACTCCGTTTAATTCTCTCTGGAGATACTGAAAAGCATAAAAATTTGATTAGAATCATTAGTAATCGTGACAACAATCGGGAGGCAACAGCCAAAGCACTCCTGATGATGAGCATCCCTGTGATAAATCCTCACCTGTCCTCCTCTTCTTGTGGGACACTAAAGGCAGCAGGTCATGACGAGTGAGGACTCTCAGTAGTTGCAGTAGTGGCTCCAGGTTGCCATCACTGAGGTATCCTCGCCTCTCCAGCTCTAACAACAGCTCAAGGCCACACGTGGGCTTATATGAGGCCACTAAGGGACCCTGGGAGTTCGGAGGCTTTAACCGCCTCCAGGCCTTTAGCAGCTCAGGACTCGGGGACACACCCAAGACATCTGGATCGCCCATACAGGGCTCAACTGTCCAGCCTGCTGGATCAATAGGGTGTGGTGCAGGGTAGGTTTCATTTAGAAGGAAGGATAACACCTCAATGTCTGTCTCTGACAGCTGAGAACCAACTACGTCAAAGACCTCATGGAGAGACAACATCCCGTAGTAGTTTAAGCACTCTGTTTCATCCCAGTAAAGTGAGTCCCTCAGTGGGTACCCTGGGGATTGCACAGCAGCCATGGGTCTGCCTATGGACCCTCTTCACCTTCAGACCTGTGTGAAGACTGTTCAAGATAAAAAATAAACAAAATACAAAACATTACATTTCACACATAAAGCTCTAAGTCTCCCACTGTGAAGTTCTAGTCTCCAGTCGCTTAGAGTTATGAGGCCTCCAACCACCAATATAAATAAAATGATGCTGTACTCGACTGCACTCTAAGTGAATTGGACTACTTTCCTGTAGTTTTAAGTTCTTTAAGAAATATGTTCCTTGAAAAACTTGAAAATAGCAAGTTAAATGACAAACTGGCAAACCAGTAAGCTACATTCCCCGTAAATTAGCAGTTAGCAAAAAAACAACTGCGTGCCGTCTGTGTTTGAAAACACAGCTAGCTTGTTGTCGTAACGAGCGTCCTCTATCCCACAAAGTCCCTGTCAATGTTAGTCATACCTATTTACGGTGGCAGCTCGACGCTGTCTTGAAACAACGCAAAGCAAAATGTCAGCGGTGAGTGTGCTATGTTGTCGTCGTTTCAACGAATATCTACTCAAGAAGCTGGAAGCCGGAGAGACGGCGTTCTTCAGACGCTCAGCAGCAACCAGTTGAGCAAATCACATCCATGCCACGTTACGCAACCACGTTTCCCTGAGGAAAAAAAACAACACAAGCATAAAAAAACCCCCACATTTCGAAAAGCTGTTTAGCTAAATAATCAAACTAAAATTAAAATCTACTGGCAGACCAGGTGTAAGATGGCGTATGTAACAGATATTCCGTCCACTATGGACAAAAATGAACGATAACGGAAATGACTTGCTAGCTTGGCTGATGTTAACGTTAGCTACACACTGGCCTCGATAAGGAAAAGGCTGCGGCTGATATCAGTGATAACGTAAAACCAAACGGCTAATGTCCAATGCATTTTTAAAGCGACATTTAACAAACCTGACAACTCACGTCCCTAGTTATTAGCTTTTGATGAAATGACAACAACTCCCATAGAGCCGCGCAATACTGACAGCAGAACAATAACGCAAAGAAACTGACCAATCACAGCCCTCCGCCTGCTCGATGACGACCGGTTCACTGATCTGCAGTCAGATTTTCAATACAAGCTCTATATGGGGTTGAGGCAACTGAACAAAAGACAACCGATCCCAAGTCGGCCGCTTTTATTATATAGTGTCAGGCGATGTACCGTTTCCTTCCCATATCATATCGCTTTCCACTCATTCACTGACACTGGGAACTGCAAATAACGAAAAGACACATCTTTTAAAAAAAAGATAGAGACAATTAAAGGATTAGGACTTGCAGTTTAGTGGCACCTTTAGGGGCAAATGGTGCAAACATACAACTTTGAACGCCCCAACAGAGAATGGGCTGTCCCAGTTGCGGTCAGTAGGCGGAGGTGTTTTACGTCCAGGCACCAGGAAGTTAAATAATATCAACATCACATCCGTGAACCAGATCAGCAACAAAAGGTCTCAGGCAGTCCCCCCAAAGTTCAGCTGTAAGTATATTTGGCTAAACGATTGCAGATTTGACACTTCAAACAGGTCCGGTCTTATTCCTGTTTGTTTGAAACATTCACACACCGGCGTGTACAGTGGTGTAAAAACGATCTATCGACTTCGACGTGAACGTTAGCAGAGAAGCTAGCTGTGACAATCTTTTGAACAACCAGCAAAGTTGTCTTTGCTCTACATTTTTTAAAAATGTAACCGTACATATGTAAACAATGTAGTTACGCTATTTAAGTTACTTCACGAATGAATACTTCGAGGATGTATGCTGGCAGCGGTTTCTTGAATACCCTGTGTGTTTAGCGATGTGGCAGCGACCAAGCCCTTTGCTGACTACATTTTTCCACTGCTCAAGTACTGCACTGTAGCTAAGTTATGTCTCTTTAGTATTGTCAGTTTGAATGTCTGTGAAGTGCAGAACATAATAGTTACTAACGACGTACACTTGCTTATTGATTTAGCTTACAATAAATACTTTTCTTGTGAAATGTTGTGGCACTCTCTTTTCCGTGACACTTAAAACGCCACATGATAATCATTCGTAATCAATGCAGACTTTAAGTAATTGATGGATTAAACAGATTACAGATTACATTTGAAGTAATAACAAATAATCATCACACGTTACATGATCCCAAAATGATGTCTTAATATTGCTTTTTTTTGTTTTGCCTAATAATATTAATATACAATTTATAATAAATAAAATAATAATAAAACAATCGACTCTCCACGTCAGCAAATGTTTGGTATTTTGTATTTAGGAAATACCTTAATTGATTAGTTTTTTTATCTGAATTAGAATTGATGAATTATCTGTTGATTAAAGAACTGATTTATTGGGTAAGTGTGTCAGCAACTGCTTTAGAATAATTATATTAAAATGGTATTCATTTTTACTATTTCCTTGCAGCACACATTCAGTAGATGCCATCTGGACCTCCAAAAGGGGAGAACTGTCTTGTCGACATGGACAGCAAGGCTGGAGATCTGTTCAGTGCCGAGGATGCTCATCCAACTGGCACAGGTGGAGCTGGAATCTTGGCAAAGTACGAGTGTATATATTTCTATTTTTAGTGTGATGTGCACCAAATTCATCACACAATAGTAGTGATAATGCTCTTATCAAGAGGGCTTCTGGTTATATCTTTCTCAAATAGCTTTCTCAGCTAACATGTAAACACAGCAGCCAGTCTCTGTAGGCGTTTTGCAGTGTTAATCTCTGCATTTCTTAATACTTCTCTATGTATTCACTTCTTATTGTCTTTTTTTTCTTATTTCATAGACTCTGGCTCCCCAAAGGATTCTCAGCCAGTATGGCTAAAGAGTGGATTGACAGGCGCCGATTGTCCATTCGACCATGGGCCAGCTTTGTGGACCAACGCAAGTTTTCAAAACCCCGCAACTTTGGAGAGATGTGTCAGAGGGTGGTGAAAAATGTGGACATTTACAACAGCAACTATACCTTCATCTTCCTGGGTCTCATCCTCTACTGCATGTAAGGCCAGAGGAAACCATTATTGTTTTGTCAGTGGGAATGTTTACTCATATTCTGTACTTAGTACACACAGGAACATCCTTGGAGGGTTTTGTATGGAGAGAAAAAAAACAGACACAAAACAATCTGCATGAGATTTTAATTAAAAAGGAAAATGTGCAATAATTTAAACTTTACACCTAATTGATTGGATTGTTGGTGTTTCTTCTCCTCAGTATTAGTTCTCCCATGCTGCTGATTGCCTTGGCTGTGTTCGCTGGTGCCTTCTACATAATTCACCTCAAGTCCCTGGAGTCCAAGCTGGTTGTCCTCGGTGAGTAAAGCTGTCAGGTTTACTCTGCAATCCATTAATTGTGTACCTGCTAAATAAAGGGACTTCTTAAAACCTGCAGGCCTTGCAGCCTTACAGTGCAGACGCTTCGCTGCTTGCTCTCTGCTTGCTTACATTCTTTTGTCTTGTTTAGCTTCCTGACACTATAAATCACCGGGACTTTATTTTTTATATTGTATTTTATTTACGAAGGCTACAACCACAATTTT
>JAVQJL010088076.1:0-30187 GCA_036024295.1 Nannoperca obscura | reverse complement strand
GTCTGGAAATACCCAACGCCATGCAAGCGATTAGAGGACCCATCACGTTGTTACGTAAGCTAGCAAGTTAGATTGTTAGCACTGACTCCCACTAGGTGTGACATTCTGTCACACAGTGTACTCAGGGAGGGGTCTAGTCTAGTTTAGTTTAGTTTACTGACCTTTCAGCATTATGACAATGACAACTGTCTATTTTATTTTTGCTGTTACAATAAGACGTCAATACAAAAAAAAATGTAAAATAGATTAAAAGTTACAAATACACCCAAATTTAAAATTGCAAAAAGTCTTTCTTATCACAGATCTGAAATCTAAAACCCACTGTCATTTAGGAGTCTGCACATATGGGGTAGCTAGCTAGCTAGCAAGCTTTATTTTGTTGTTTAATTTATAGGACTTGATTCAGAAGGAAGTCCTCCATGAGTAACATTTGGTAAGTTACAGCCTGATTTGAGCAGCGACGCTGAGTCACAGAGTAACGCAGGGAGGGCTTGATAAGACGGGACAAAGCAACAGCTAACAGCAACAGATTTGCTAGTGAGCTCCATAAACAGCAATACATATTTTCCTCTCTTTTTGTTTCTCAGCTAAAATTACACAGAACACAATAGACACACAAGATCTAGCTTACAATCACCACCAAGTAAAAATGTCTAACTTGTAACTTGAGCTTTTAAGGATGAACCGTTCACAAGAGATCTCTGGTTTACTGGCTACGAAATTTAGGGGCAGAGCCCGGCAGAGAGGACTGTTCTGCCTGGCTGCCTCGGGCAAACTGTGGGTGCCCTGCATCATCACAACAAACAGTTTCAAACAGATCAGACGGAGCTGCATATGTATGATTTGGTGTTTGGTTTTGTGCCTAAAAAGCAGAACTTTCCAGCTTTCCCTTCATGCTGTCAGTCAAAAAGCTCTCCACCTGTCCACGACTTCATCTTGTGCTTCTGACATGTAGTAATTGGGGATAACAGTGTGGAAAAATGTAAGCATATGGCCTAGTTTTCCCAAAATATGTTTGTCATAGCCTATACAATTAAGGAATTGCAGTTTGAAGTAGGAATCGACACTGCTTGGAGCTCAAGTCGGTCTCTACTGTTGCTGTTCAGCACCTGTTTTCCTATTTCTCTGATAAGCTACAGTGTATTATTTGGGTCACATAGTATTAATGATGAATTAGACTACATGATTTTAAATTTGACGTAAAACTCTGACACATTCAGAGCACTTTACACTCTGAAAATGTAAAAATGGAGTCATGGCAAACAAAGAAACATGCCTAACTTCCCCGTGACCTTGTTTAAAAAAATCGTCATTTCAGATTTTACCAGCTAGAATTGTTAGGACACACACATCCGGAGAGATAGGACATTAACCCCTATCGTGTGCATGTGTGTGTGAATACTTTTGTGTGACTTTACAATGCTTTCTTACATGTGTGTATCTACCATTTTGTGTGTGTTGTGTAAATAGACAAAGATCCCCCAGGACAAATGATGAGGAGATGATATCTTGTGAAGTGTGCCCTTTAAAAATAGCAGGGTCGCTGTCAACATTACTCGGCTCCAGATGAGCTCTCTGTTTCTGTGTGGAGGGTTGTGTGTACACTCCTGCATGCCGCCATGATCTATGTGTGCACTGTTGTGTGTGTGTGTGTGTGTGTGTGTGTGTGTGTGTGCGTGTATGCAAGCACATGCGTTCCTCCACTGCATTTGTCTGAGTTTTCTGCATGTGTGTAGACAAGTAACAGCTATTAGGATCTGTCATCATGCATGGCTGAGCTCTACATGGCCTGTGTGTGTGTGCGCTAATAAACGTGTGTGTCCGCAAAGAGGTATGAGGTGCATTTAACCAGAGCTCCTGTGACTGATGTACACGGTAATTTGAAATACCGCCTCAGGGTGACACAGACAGAGAGAAAGAGAAAGATAGAGGGTGGTGGTGGTGGGGGGGGGGGGGGGAGGAACATGATGAAAGCAGAGCAGTATAAAACAAACAGTATAAGCATCTTCATTTACAATATATCAAGTGTAATTTAACATACTTTCTCTATAATCTAATCTCCTAGCCTCCTTTACATTGCGTCTGTTACTAAAGCATCGCCGTGGAAATACACAAAAGAATTACATTCGTATTACTATATCGCTATTGTTGAATTTTCTCCAAATCTAAGAAAACATGCTTGTTTTACCACCTTAATGTTCAGACTTTCAAATTGCCATTTATTTACCACGTCTTTACGCAGTGTGACGTAGTGTGTGGAGGAGATGATTTAGTTCTTCCTTTTCACAGACTGTACTGACTTACATTTCAGTCAACACTGAAGACGTCAGTATGCTTAGAAAGGGGCGCTGAGTTTTTAAAGATCTGAAAAAGACTATTTGACAATCGCGACGAGGTGTGAGCAGGTGGGAAAGTATGATAGCGTTTAGATAAAAAAGTGAAAAAGCACAGCCCCTTCATTCATTTGAATGATTCCACTGCATTGACTGAGTAGGTGTGCTGAGACAAAGGGGCTCAACATTTACTGCAACACACAACGCAATGTCATCCAGCACGGAGATGCATTGGCCAATCAAACAAACCCTGACACAAACACACTTTCATTTGTAACGTGAACTCTGTGTTATGGTTTGATGAAGGAAAAGATAAATGTCCACACCAGGCTGTGTTTAAAGAAGATTAAGCGTTGTTCACTGCAGCTGCTTTAACATATAAAAGCAGATGTGTAATTAACAACATTGATGATGTTCATGCTTGCAAATTACACCTGTTTTTTACATGTTATGGTATATCAAAATGTCTGTAGGGAAAATGAGAAGTGAGCAGGTCTGGAAATAAGCTACTGTTTTAGTTAGATTACTTTTTTACACATATATATATATATATAATCCAAACTTTGACTAGTTTGACCAAAGTGGTACAACAACAACATTCTGGTTGTATTTCACAGAGGCAGACACATTCAGTTTAAAACACAGCTTTAAGATTTGATTTGTAAAGAAAAAAGTATGTGTAGAACACCAAGAGAGAGCTATGGTGATAAGAAAGTAAGAAAGGTGAGAACAGGAGTCCGGGGCTGAAGGATAGACACACATGCACACACACAGACTCCATATGCAACACTCCCATTAAAATCAAGAGATGATGACCTACAAATTTCTCCCAAAACGGACTCTCCGCCCTGCTGCCTCGTCTAGTTTCACTTGCCCATCTCTCCCACCTGCCTGTCTCTTATTGCTCCTGTCTTTCATCACTCCCTCTGCTCTGTGGCCGAAACCTATCAGAGGTTGAATCAATGACGAGATGTCTGCGGGTGTCTCTGTGTGTCTTTGGGTGTGTATGAGTGTATATCTGAGATCTGGGTGAGAGAAGATGTGTGTTTTACTTTGCCTTTGTGAAAAGAAATGTCTGCATGTGTGTATTTCTTCCTCATTATGGAGAGATTTTGGGATTGTGTGGTTTAATGTGCTCTGCCTAGCTCTCATCTCAGTATTTCACATATCAAAAAGTGTGGAAAAAACACATTTACAAGTGTGTGTGTAGTGTGCGCGTGCATGTTTTTGTGTGTGTTTCCTTGAGGATGCTAACTAGTGGATGCTAAATAATGCAGCGTTCTGCCGAATGCCTCTCCTCCCCAACAACATCCCCATTAGTGATTCGGGGTTTGAAAATGTTAATGCTTTTAACACAGTCACTCCTCATTCACATCAAACTGGAGAAAATAGCAGGACTGAAGAGGCGCGTACATACAGTCTACACAAACATGGACAGAGGCCGAACCAGACAGACAGCCTTGTACCAAACCACAGTCCGTACAGAGAGACGCTGACACGCAAAGAAACTCACAGAAACATAGAAACTGACAACTACATGCTAACGTATGAAGCCAGACACACAGCTGGCTGAGAAAGACATGTTTTTATTATTATTCAATAATATGTCCAATGAAATCTGGAAATCTGAAAACTGTCTTTGGATCACCAGATGGTTGTGGAGAAATACATTTGAAATAACATATTTTAGACTGGGGAATGGTTTTTACATTATATCACCTGTACCGGTTGACAACCACTGTCTGTTTTTAATCGTATGTAACTTGTGCTGCCATTTTTGCCAAGAGTATCCAAAGAAAGAGATACAATGAAAACACAAGAGACTTTCCTGGTAAAATAAATACTGCATTAAAATGTAATACAAAATAAACTGCTGCTGGCTATCAAAGATGTTAGAAGAGCTGCACATGTGACCTGGATGGGTTTTAAATTGAAGCTAAAGAGGCAGTTTGTCCAATTCCCTGAGCAGTGTAGCTCCACTATTGGCAGGGGGAGGAAGTAGACAAGCATGTGCTTCCTCTGATACACACAATGTCATCAGCCAGCTCTCTTCCCCAAGAGAGCAGAACTTAAGTGGCGGTCCAAGATCCCACCGGCAATAGAGCAATAAGAAGGATGTAATCCCTCAAATGCTGTCGAAAAATCAGATGTGGCTGTGAATCTGCTGGATGAGTCCAGCAAGAAACAAACAAAAAGAGGGAGCTGGTCTTCTAGGGCAAATTAAAAAAGACCATGGACGTATTATGAGAGCTGGATTTGACACAGCAAGTCAGCCTTGCAGCTAAATTGTCCCAGTGGCCAACTACAGTGCTGCAACACAAATCTGTGATCCAAAAAACATTTTATAAAGAGACATCTGTATAATTGTCAACCAGACACCTTAGATGACAAACAAGGTCCATTTTTATGAATATTTAAATCATGAAGAGATAATATTTTCCTACAAAGCTAATTTGTGCATGTCCTCTCATCATGAAGTCTATGGGCCGCGGACAGGGACACTAATGCACATGTAAATGACACAACTAAGAACCAAACCAGGAGGAGAAATGTGCTTGTTTTTTGGCATATGTCCGTCATGAGTAATACTTGTTGCGATAAATGGCTGCTTTCTTGGATTCAGGTATCAGCTCCCATAATGCATCCTGGGGCCCTTTCAGAGTTTTTCCTAATGAAAACATTGACTGTGTAACAGAAAACCACAGGGTTTATGGGAAACATGGGAAATCACCGGTACTAACGATGGTGCCCGTTGCCAAACCAGCCATCTGCCATGGTGGGATTTGTTTACAATAGTTATATCAATGTATTGTTGTAATTGAATGTGGAGACGTTGAACAATTCTTTACATGGCACTTGCAACATCTTACAGCTGCAGCAGTGAGCAACGCAGCTCAACGCTTTGTTTACAGGAAAAGGGAGTGATGCTCGACTTCTAAAATGAGGCAATAGAAAACCAACTCACATTGCAGCACAGAGCATTAAAATTCACAACCGTGAAACTGGCATTCGTTTTATTCCCCCTTGTTTGAATTTTGGGCAGCGCTCAGCAAACAAGGTGAAAAGAATGAGCTCCCAATTTTGAATTTAAAACAAAAAAAAGAAAAGTGACAGAGAAAGACTTTATCTTTTCAAATGACTGAATTCAAATCAACTCACGGCGCAAAAGAAAATGTGTTCAGTTTAAACTGCCTGAGGCGGAAAAGGAGAAATAAACATGCTCTGCACACTTCCTTTTGTTATTCCTCCCTCTCTTATTTTGTTTGAAAATGGAGCATCTTTAGAGGAATTCTACAGATTTATCGAAACAACAATATACATGTATGGTGTATTTTCATTGTTTCAAATAAAGTATTGTATTATTTAACAACCATACTATACTTAATAATGAATGCTTTGTTAATTTAACAGATGTGTTGTGTGAGTTCCCTTCCTACCTCCCCGTTTAACTTGTATTCTTATGTATTTATTCCCTTTTTAATCATTTGTCCACAGGCGCAGGAATATTTTAGTCTCGGCTATCTAGGCACCATATTGTGCTGTTGGGATCACTGTTGGGTCTGTCCCTCTGGACTGGAACGTCTGCTAGATGTGTTAAAAGGTAAAAATGTAAATGATTTCATTTCCAAGGTCACCATACTGTGAGATTTTCTTTGACAGCCAGTCATGCAGCTGTGATATGGAGAGCATCAAGGTTAAACTGTTTTGATGTTTTCAGTAGGTGATCTCCCTCTCTCCCTCCCTCTGATGATGCAACCTCTCCTCACTCCTTGCCAAACGGAGCTAACTAGTGCCCAGACTCTAGGACCGTCTCCCGCGTGCCTTTTCTTGTGTTACCCACCCCCCACCACCCACCCCATGCGATTCAAATGCCCTCCCTAGAAGCACGACGAGCGCCAAGCGGGTCAAACGAATCTGACTGAGTTGTTTATCACAAGCGCTTGAATGTCAGCTTGGCAAAAACCTGCAGCTATAGCTGTTGTGTGGAGGGGAATGAGAGTAATTACACAGACTGACAGACATAAACACACACAAAAAGCTTGGAAGAGATGCAACAGTGCAATCAGACACACACACACACACACACACACACAGTGTTTTTTAATGATAAATAGACTGAGGCGATGCTTTCATGTTGTCTCTTAGTTTACTGTATGATGAAGCCATTAATTGTCCTTCTCTCTTCACTCTATCTTTCTTTACCTCTTTCTTGCAGTTTCTTGTTTCCTCTTACCTTCTTCCTTCTCTCTCTCTCTCTCTCTCGCTTCCCACCTATTTCTCTCCTTCCACCTCTCTCCCTTTCCCCCTTTCCCTCTTTTTCTCACTCTAGTTCAATGATTGGAGACTTCAAATTGCCACTGAATTTCATCATAAAACCCCACTCTGCTCTTACTGCCCTTGTTGCCTCCTGCCAAACACACAAAGCTATGCGAGCACACACGCGAGCTCATGCTAACGTGCCACCAGAACCTGATATTCAGGGCACCTTTCAACAAAACCCTCTCTAAACAATTAGAGAAAAAGGGGGCTGAGAAAGAAAAGCAGCAGAAAGAACATTGGAAGTTCCTTGTTTGCAAAGAGTGAAAGAATATTTATTGAAGCGTCTGATGCACACAAATCAACAAAAGCACACAGAGCAGAGGAGGGAGATAAGAATGGCTGAAACATAATATGCAAATAGGAAGGCAATGTGTTTGGAGCTCAGTGCTCCCCCTCCGGCTGCAACCAACCACTTTTCACACAAACATGCATAAACACAACCAAACTGACATGCAGGTATAATCACTAAACACTCTACATTTTAAAATATCACACCAGTGCGGTCTTAGTTTTTCTTAGTTTAAAAAATATGTTATTTTACAACAAATGTGCTCCTTGCTTTGATTCATTCTAACTCAACTTTGATTTGTCTGTGCGCCAAATCGGATCAACTGGCAGGTCTTTTCTAGTGGAAATGATGGGAATGATGAATGTCACGCACCCACAAGTGGGCTGTTTGAACAGAAGAGGATCTGAGTTAGCATGAGCAGTGATATCTGCTACGGCTAAATGTGTCACACTCTGAGTTTCTGTTTAAAAAGGGCTCTGGGTTTATATGCAGAGAACAATTTGGATTTCCTGGTCAAATCAATGCTGAGGGAACAATATTCACCTTGTGGCATGAATATTTGATAACTCAGTGGATGAAATGCAAAAATGTGTGCTCCCTAATTATCATTTTTAATTTCAAAGACTGTTTAGACATTTACAGTTATCTGTACTATGAGTAACTGTCATATTCTCATACGTCATAGTGACTATTATTTAGTCACGTTGTGTTGTTTTTGGAATGAAGCAGTAAATAGTAATGGCCAATGTAGAGTCAATCCCAAAAAATATTTTTAGAGGTCTAGTTAGAGAAATTACATTTGGAATGTGTCCAGCAAGTTTTGTGGCAACCTGCCTCTTAAGAATATGAAATAGCTGACGTGTAAATGTGATGTTTTGACCCAGTGCTAGCAGGAAGCTCACAAGAGTCCAAAAACTAATGAGGTTAGTGTTGGCAACACACCCCCATGTCTGAGTTTGGGGATTTCTGTAATATAATTATTTCACATGAAAGCTGCCAAACTCACACAAGACAATAGCTTTGCCCACAGACAGAACAACAACTAATTTGATTTCAGCTTCAGTTAGTGTTTGACTCTCACAAACACTCAATAAAATCTAGTCCAAGGTAAATTAAATCACTGGTCACATGTGTGCAGGTTATTTAATGGAAATCTGACACTTAATTGTAAAGATATCTTTCTGAACAATATCAACCGGTTATAAGTACCATTTATTTGAAACTTGAGTAGAGTTTTTGTCACAGGCCAGAGGTCTGGAATGAAGTAGCTACATTTACGTTTAAATCACAGTTGTCCAGCTGTGGACTGGTCAGGAGTTTCCATCGGCTCAACAGGAAGGAAGAGGTTACAGGGGTTCACAGTGCTTTGTGTATGTGTGTGAGTGATACATGCTGCTACTGTTTCAATAGGAGGAAGTCAGTGTGACCCTGCACAATAGAAGAATTCCTCAGTACGCAGATGTGGAAAAAAAAAGAAAAAGATAACGACACTGGTGCTCATTTCTTGCATTTCACTTAGCTCACGTCACTTTGTTGAGTTGACATGTACTCACATTTACCATCCTTTGCTGGAAGAGACGAAACTTAGACAGAATCAGCAAAAAACTATTTTATAAAAAAACGACTCAATAGTCAAAATGTGAAAGAAAGAGGTCAAAGACAAGGAAGGAGAACAACACATGCAAAGACAACATGTGTGACACTGATTATACTTTGCATGCCATCTTGGAAACCCATGCTCATCTCTCTCTTTTTGCAGCTTAGTAATGCTTTCTTTTCATCAGTTTGGTGCACTTTGAGTGTTGTAACACATTGTCTGTCTGTATATGGTGATTTGTGAAGCACATGAAGTGGCACCCCTTCAGTGTTTGGAAACGTCATATTAATTGTCGATTATCTCATTGCTTGTCGGATCACACTTTTCCTGGCTGACTGTACTAATTAAGTTAGTAACATCACACAGAGCAGGGGCTGATTGATAATTATCTACACTATATCAATAGATGGACATCTACACTGCAGACGGTGACAACATGTGGAAACTTGTGGATTTCAGTTTAAAAGTCTTCTCTTGTGCAAGACGTTGCTTCTTTCCTTCCCTTCTGCATGTGCAGTTTTTAGCATTTGTAGCTTGTTGATTGAACTTTGGGATGCCACTTTCAGCTGCTGCTAGTTTGAAGATAAGATAGAATATTAATTAAGTGTTATTAGTATACATTTAGAATTGAATTACCAAGATGTGATCCAGTAGTATAATTATTTGATGATTCAATAAAATTACCATGAAAGTGATCAAAAGAAATGCCCCTAAAACATAAAATGAGTTTTTTTAAATGCTGTCTGAATAAAAACCTAATTTCTTCTCTCTCTCTCTCTCTCTCTCTCTCTCTCTCTCTCCCTTGTCCTTCAGTGCCCTTGTGACATGCGTTACCCCTCTTGTTACTCTCTCTCTCTCTCTACATGGCAGTTTCCCATTGCTTGCAGTTTCTCTTCTTTATTCTGTGAACTTGATGAATATAACCAGAAATGATGAGTTTTCCCTTTCAGTCACTGTATTCCCACACTCCCACAAATCACCTGATAGAACAGAATAAAATACAATAAGGGACCAGACTTAATGGATAAAACCAAAATCTATTAAGTGGATGGCAGTTTTTCTAATAAAATCTCTCTCAGTCTTCTTTTCATGTGCAGGTTATCATGTGATTTAGTGTCTTGAGTGAGAGCCAGAGGAACGGAGGCAGGACCCAGTTTGAAATCAGTTGCATATTTCTCTCTTAATCCCAACTTTCTTTCTCTCTCCTCTTGTTAAATTCTGCATCTAATCTTTATTTTAAGCCATGTTAGTGGCTGCATGACCGTTGCTCTGTTGTTCAGCCGGTCCACCACTTTGTTCCAGACTGAAAACAACTGTTGGATGGGTTGCCATGAAGGTTCCTACCGATATTTGTGGACCCCTGAGGACGAATCCCACCGTTTTTTTTAATCCGGAATTTCTTGTAGCGCCACTGTTATGTTGACATTTTAGATTTTTTGTGAAATATGTCAACAACTATTGGATGGATTGTCATGAAATTTGATGCAAACATTTATGTAAGTACTTTGTCTCCACACATCTCATCTAGGTCCATCATCAGGCCACGTTTTAATTTGTCCAACACTTTGATTTATAGTCAAATATTTTCAAAACTACTAAAATTCCCATCAGAATCTATACATTTAGTTTAATGCTAATTAGCAAATGTTAGCAAGCTAACATACATGCTAGCATACTATGCTAATATAAAAAAAATGCTGAACATGGTCAACATCATACCTGCTGAACATTAGCATGTTAGCATTGTCACTGTGTGAATGTTAGCATGCTGACATTAGCATTTATCTGAGTGTGCCTAAGTACAGCCTCACAGAGCTGCTAGCATGGCTGCAGACTTGTTCTGTTCCACTACGTGAAGTAAACTGACCTTTCTCACATCAGACATTTATCGGCTTGTCAAACACAGCTAACTAATAATATTAATGGTGGCTTGTTACATTTAGGTGTTCTCATACTAAACTGGCTCCCTGGCTTGACTTCCTGGCACACCTAAATGGAACAGAGCCATCATTAATGTTATTGGTTACACCTTCCCCTGCTATGACAAGCCGAGATTCACATTATGGATTTAAATACATCACATTTTCCTGCTCAACCCCTTTTGGCTCACTTCCTGACTTTCTGTTTCTCGTGGATCCTGTAGGCAGGATTCTCCCCAGAGACTGGCTGATATGTGTAACAGATTCACCTCAGCTGTAATCATTTACTTTTTAATTTCACTTGGATTTATACTCTGGTGTTCACGTTACTCCCTTTGGCTTTCCCTTCCTTTATCTGTCATGGCTCAGTTTTCGGTATTCAGTATCGGTATCGGTGAATCATTCTGTTACCGAAAGCATTATTGTGATTCACCGAAACTGATAAAGTGAGCGTGGACACAGCCCACACATGAATGTCTGGGTGTGTTTGACTCCTCTCTTTCCTCTCCTGATATTCAGCGTGGGATTTATGTCTAAAAACACATGCAGTGTGATACAGCTTTCAAGCCTAACTGTTACATGCTACAAATCTTCTTTCTCTGCCTCCCCATTTACACAAATCCTCACCTCTATCTCTTTATTTCTCTCTCCCCCCAACAGTTAATACTTGTTACTTTATAGAGGCTTTGCATTTACGGCACCACAACAATCCAATGGTGAGCGTGATGCACAAAAGAAATTGTAAATATATAACAAACAAGCCAGAGATACTAAAGCAGTCAGAGTTGTAGCTTTGCTTAAAGTCGGTTCAGTTAGCTTTGTGTGTATTAGATAAGTAGTCAGTAGGCAAGTTTACAGGCTGTAATATAAAGTGATACAAAAATATAAAGTGGAAAGTTCTCAAAATCTTGCACAATAATAATAAACTCAAATGTTTTTCTGTTGCACAACAGGGACTACTTCATTCTGAAAGATAAAATGAATATCTCATGAAGTGCCCCAGTTGTAAACAGTTCAAAAGAAGTCCACAAAGTTTTAGTGTGAGTGAGCAATCCTTCCTCCTCCTCCTACTCCTCCTCCTCCTCCTCCTCCTCCTCCTCCTCCTCCTCAGAACATCTGTGTGTAAACAGCACCACAACAACCCAGAGATTCCCATCACCAACAGCAAAGGTCTGTTATGACAACTACGCACTCTGGCCACAACGCTGCCTGAGTGAAGGTTTTTACAAAGGCATCATAAGCTTTCAACACATTACAATTTCAACATCATTTTTTAACATCTCAACTTTGATTGAACTTTGATTTCTCTAATAGATTTGTTTTAACATATAGAAATAAAGTCACTGTTGCATTTATATGATTCATGCAAACTTAGGGCAAACTGCAAAACTGATGGAGATGCAAGAAAGGCCCTAAAATCTGTGTCCAGGTTTTATTATGATGGCAGTCGGTGCTTATATTCTTTCTTTTTAACTTTTACTTCTTTCGTTTTGGGTCTTGTTTTGACGTTGAGTGGGCTTTGTCGGTCCCGAAGGGGATTTAGCTAATGATTGGCAGAGGTCAAGAGTCAACTCTGAAAAACCCACCTCACTTGTGTTTCACTTTGCCAAAGAAACTAGAAACATGGAGATGGCAGAGAATCAAATGCCTCTTAAGGTTTTAGTACTTACAAGTAAATGAGGCGATCCTATGACCTACAAAGTATGCTTATATTTAGAATACTAAAGTGCATTTAGTAATCATACTAAAGTGCAAATATACTAAAGTATATTTAGTATACTTATATTTCTGATTATATACCACAAATGTGGTTTGCTAACACTTTAGTCCAGACCAAAATATCTCAACAGCTATCATGATGACATTTAGTACAGATATTCATGGTACCCAGAGGATAATTCTCAATGACTTTGGTGATTCTCTGACCTCCTCTGGCACTAGAACGAGGTCACATTAGTGGTTTAGAGTCAAATATCTACCAACAATTGAATAGACTGCCATGACGTTTAGTTCAGACACTCGTGTCCCCTGCAGGATGAATTCTAATTACTCTGTTGATCCTTTAACTTTTCATGAAGAGATGTAGATTTTCATGTAGTTCAATACTTTGGTTTATGTCTAAATACATGCAGACTAATGACATTTCTTACATGTAGTGCTGATTAGTAAATGTTAGAATGCTAACAAGCTAAACTAAGACGGCGAACATTACATTACTAAAACATTACACCTGCTGAACATTTGGCCCTCGGATGACTTAATACATTTCTTGATGTTTCTCTGGTAGTTTTAATGCTTCCAAAGTGGGTTAGGCTGTTTTTTATCCATGTCCCAAAATGTATTCAAGTCCTTTGCAGAGTGTCAGCATCCCGAATCACCAGCATCATGAAAAGGTCAGAAAAAGCCTGCAGGTAGAAGGCGATGACGTCCAGTCGTAAACAGGAGACAGTGGGGGGTCTGACATCGGCTTTACCCCGGGCGACAACAGCATCTGGAGTGTATGTGTGTGTGTGTGTGTGTGTGTGTGTGTGTGTGTGTGTGTGTTAATCTGAGCAGAGTGTGTGTTTAAAGCGCGGTGGGATGATCTACCCTCATAGCGACTGAAAGGGGAGGGGAGAGGAGAGGTTTAAGCTTGTTATTAGGAACACCAGTCAGAATCTCTGGAAAGGGGCTGGAAATCCCTCTCTGTCTCTGTGATGCTCTCTCTCTCTCTCTCTCTGTGGATTTGGAGTCCGTACTCCCCCTCAGCCCATCTATCTTCCTCCACTCCTCCTACTATTGCATGCATAAGCAGCATTTCCCAGAAAGCAACAGAAAATTGATTGTGATAGGGTTAAGCCAGTGATAATGTCCACCTCCCAAAAAAACCCTCCCCATCCAAAGGAATGGGATTATAATAAAGTGCTGCACGAGCCTTAAGACCTGCTCTCTGTTTTTCATCATCTATAGATAAGAGATTCATAAAAGTATAAGAGTGAAGAGATTTTAGGATTTAAGGACAATTCTGGCATTTCTTTAAGCCTACATTGTGTATCACGCCATATGCATATTTTACATTACAACATTTGTGAAAATAGGTAGTGCTGTGCCCAATTTTATTTTTGTCAAAGATTATGTTGATTCTAGTACAGGTTAGAAGTCCAGCACCCTGTATCCAGCATTTGAACTCACCAGACAAGTACTTCACACAGAATTTGCTCAACCAATCTTTCTTCTACTTTCAGTCTACATACTCAAACGCACATGTACTTTTCTGGTCTGGTATAGCTTGAAGATTGTTTGAGGTTTTTTTTGTTTTGTTTTTAGTGTTGTTTTATGTTCTTTAACCTATGATTATTTAACGTTTTATCACTGATTATTTTAACTTATGTAAAGTGTCTTTGAGTACCATGAAAAGCGCTATATAAATTATTCTCAGCATTACATTAATGTTGCATTTGCTTTTTTCAATAATGTTGGCATCATGGAAGATCATTTGTTGTTATGTTAAGAAAACAAATATCCATAGTATCAGGATACATTGTGAATGACCTGGTTTCTAACCTCTCCTGCTCACTTCCTGCTGTTTGTTTCTTTTTGCTTTTATCACCTTCTCTGTGCTATTCAAATGAACTAAAACTAAAGTAAATGGTTTTATTTTTGTTTGGTTAGATACTTCAACATTTTCTCTTGAATGCACTGGTGCGTCCTTGATCCAGATGTTGTGGCTTCACGTCTCTGTGCTTAGGTGCCTGATGACCGGCAGACACTTGAATCAACATCCAGTCAATAATAATAAATATCAAAAATAGAGTCAAGACTATTCTTGCATATCATACCTCTACCTGCGTGTTCCCTGTCTGTCTCTCTACTGTATAAAAGAAAGCCTGAGAGGATGAAGAAACATATTTAAAATGATAAAAATAGAAAAGACTTTGTATGTCATTCTATATTCCCCCTCTCAATTCTCCATACAAACAATGTACCGTACTTGATTTTTCTATAATAAAAAAAAGTTTACTGTATTGAGACAACAGAAGTTCACTCTTCAGCAGATACAAAAGGTTTGCAACCAAGTTCATTTCAAAGTTTGTTAATTTTTTACCAACAGCCCAATGGACAAAGTTAGAAAGACAGCAGTTGATGGTCTTGAGTTGGGAAACTATTCTGTGAAGTAGGATGATGCAGAAAAAGAGCTCGCTTGCTGCTTGGCCAAAAAAATAAAGGTTAGTGACAAATAAAAGAGAGGCCCAGAGGCCAAAAGGCAACGTTCACTTAGCATACAAATGCCTGACGATTACTTCACCTAGTTGCTATTTCTGGCAAAGCGGCTCACAACAGAGGTGGAAGGATTAGATTTCAGTGCCAAGGCCCAGTGTTTCTGGGCTAGTGGCTCTGGGCTAAAGGCTAATCGGACACAGGAGACGACCCGTCAGGCATGATGACAAGGTAGAGAAACAAGAGCGGGAGGTGGGCATTTGCAGTTACACATATACACACACACACACACACATACACACACCCCCAGAGGGGATAAGACTTTAGTCAGTGGCCGGGGGCAGCAGTTGTATTTGATGCGTGATTAACAAATTAATCTGTGGTCCTACTCAATATGGATTAATGAGCTATAAATAGCTCTCATTAATCTTCCATAGAAATAATGACATTAGCATCATTAAGAGGATCTGGATAGTTAGCATCATTTGGGCTTTTCTAGACAACTGCCCACTTTGTGTGTGTGTGTATGTGTGAGAGAGAACTTTCTCAGATTAGCCACAAAGCACTGGCAGGAACGAATGTAAAAGTTGAGTTGTTCAAGTCTGCTGAAAGTAAAGACTGTCAGAGAGAGCAAAGAACGAACTTCCATTGTTAAGAGTTCCTTTTCCTGATCAACCAAATCAAATGTCAACCAAATTATTCAAAACGGGGAAATGTCAGCGAGAGAAGTTCAGTTGTGAGATTTGGTTTTCGTTTTTATAATTAAAATTAGGTTTAGCAGAATGTTAGGGTACATGTGTGCAAAATGAATTATGTCAGTGAAAATCCTCTCAACTTATATATAGTTTGTGTGTCATCATTCTGGGGGACACAGATATGTTCACACAGTTGCATTGTGGGGGCCGGGACGACCCTCTTTCAGAATTAAGTGTAAGCTTACATGTTCTGCTTTCGGGTTCATGCAACACATACCAGATTTGTCCCAAGTTAGGGTTGACACAATGCAGAGTTTGGTTTTCTGTTCAGGTTACAAAAAAGATCTGATAATGTATGAGTTTACTGGCTGTAGACCTTTTAAATTAATCCAGACGTCTGGAGCATGACGGGATGGATGTGGGGCCATGTGGGATTTGTCACTGTCCAATAAAAACCATGTATCTCCATGTTGGGTGATTGTCATGCTTTTTGATCTTTACATGCCATATTTAGCTGCTTACTTATTTACATTTTAGAGATAAGCAGTTTAGTTGGACAGCAACAGACTATTTGTTGAGGCGAAGCAAAATCATTTCTGTGAGTGACAGAAATCATACTTTATTCAGTGGTCATGTTGTTTGACCACTGAATTTTAGATTATCAAACCTCAGCTACACCTCTCCGGCACTGAAAGGCTTCTGTCTCTTCTCATTTGGTGGATTTCTTTTTGTATGAGTTGAACATGGAAACCGGCCGCTCTGAGCAACAGGCTCTGCTCTTTGATTTTGAGTAATTTGACACTTAAAGACATTTGTCAATGTTCTATGTTGATGACTAAATCAAAAACCAAACTATGAAACTCCAGAGTAGCTGCACGGAAATACCTCAGTATAACATTACATCATTTAATCTAGGCCAGTTATCAGTGGGGGTGAGGCATGCACGCCACCATAAATGACTGAATGGACCCAGTAACGCAACATCAGCACATAACAGACAGAAAACGTTTTAGTGTGGAGCGACTGAGACTGAAACAGTGAGGAGGAGAAAGAGGGAACACAGGACCACTTACACACAGACGTTGGTGTGCTGTACAGTATGAGGACATGACAAGTACATGAGAAACACATTCGTCCACACCCGAGCACACACACATTCACTTTCTGCTCTCATGTTTCCTGTAAACATCACTCTCTCTCTCACACACACACACACATACACACACACTGTTGTTCCAGCTGTGGTGAACAAAGCCAGTGGAACTATAACACACACACACACACACACACGCAAACCATTGAAACCCAAAGAAGGCACAGCATCCATTTCCTCTAAAATGCAGGGTAATGCCACTATAGGACATTAACATCAATATTTATGTGTATGTAAGCCAGAAACCAGAAATTAGACCAGAAACGTGTCTGATCATGTTGCCAGTATTTTAATGAACTATTTGATTTGCCAATATGCAAAAACAAACACAGCAGAACACAGAAAACAGCAGCATTTTGAAACAATATGTTCTCTTTTGAAGCAGAGTACATTTTGGATTGTCCCTAAATTATTCTCTAAGAACTTATCGAGCTTAATGCAGTGTGTGTGTGTGTGTGTGTGTGTCAGATAAACAAGTGGAACAGAAACTCACTTACCTGTCTAATAAAACTGCTGCAACAACAGAATCACCCACAGCCACAGAGTATGTTCTGCCTTGTGGGGACTGGATCAGACGTATTCGTGGACCACTGAGGTGTGTGTGTGTGTGTGTGTGTGTGTGTGTGTATGTGCGTGTGTGTGTTGTGTGTTTAAAGGCTGATGTTAATAAGTCTCATTATGAACAACCTCTAATCAGTACGAATAGCAGTGTGGGTCATTGTTTAGTCTGCACACACATGCATGTAGTACGACACACACACACGTTCTTTGTGTTTCACAAGGTCATTAAATTTCGAGACACACATATGTGTGTGTGATTACATGGTGCTGGGGTCTCTGAGGCCACTTAAGCCCCATGGTCATTGAGGGCTTCCACACACACTCTCTCTCTCGTGCACACACACTTAGAGTGAGGTCATTGGAGAAAGAGTGACAGCTTCAGGAAATGAAACACAACTCAGATTACAGTTAAACAACATTAACTAACATTTAAAACATGTGGCTTCGCATGACTCGCTCTCCCCATCGGAGCCGTGTGTTTCTTGATTAAAACCTTTCCTTTTTCCGCCGGTCGCTTTAGAAACAAACCGCAGAGTGTGAAAATGTCATTCGGAGAACACCCAGGACTTTCTCTCCATGTCCAATTCTATTCTGTGTATTTCTATTCTTGTAGTATCTCCTCTCCTTCACACTAAACATCGAAGGAGATATCGAGGCTTATTTTCCTCCTTTCAGAAGAAGCCATCTGCTGCTGTTTAATATTAAAATCGAGTTTCAGAGTTAAGTAAACCATCATAGCAAACACACAAGTTTCTGCGGAGTGTTTTCATATCAACACACGCATCACTTTACTCTGTTGCTCGCTGTCAAGCACCTGACATCACACGACGAGTTCCCCACCAGGAAATAGTCGTTAAAAATATGATGTTGTCTCACAGACTTTATTGTTATATCCATGCAGTGCGTGAACTAAAAAATGAAAAGTGTCTACTCTAAAGCAGCGACTGCACAGCATACACACACTTTATGAGTTAGCAGTGTTTATAGCTACGACTGATGAATGACTATTAGGCATCCTGTTATGTTCGTTTCTCACTTGTTTCCTTGTATAAAAAATGTGCCCTTACGTTATTATATATTATATCATCTTTCTATCATCTTTCAAATGAGTCTAATGGTGTAAAGTCTGTAGCTGGGTTTCAGTTCATCCTTCAAAGGCTGTATCTGAGGACAGAATGTGTCACAGGCCGTCCCATTTCAAAGGCTCCTCCAAATGCAGCCTCCTTTTCCCATATTTGAAGAACGGCTGCATCCTTCACGGCTGAACTTGGTGTTCCTCTCAGTGTTCTCGGGTTTTGTGGGAGTGAGGGGTGGGTCGACGTACCCTACTGTCACAGGGTCTTTTTTGATACTATCACACTTTGACACTGCGATACTCCAAACCCAAAATGTTTCACATTGTACAAGTAGCAGCCACAAAATGATTTTGTATTCGGTCTGCTCAAAGACATATGCTTTCTATCGGTGTGATCATTTTTGGTTTCTTTTATTGACCAAATGTGACTGCTATTGAGTCTAAAAGCTATTGAAATCACTTTTTTAAAAACCCACAATCAAAACACGCTATGAGTGTCTGAGTCCTAACGCTGAAGCACAACATCAAAAGCTGAGCAAAGCGAGTTCAGGTGGGTTTTACCTTCCATTCTGTTGCTGAATCCAAGGACTGTTTTTATGAGAACCACTTTGAAATGAGTTGGCATGACACTTGTCACCGCATGGTCCTGTCAGCACAGTAATTAAGTCACACAATGGGTACTAGAACAATTCAAACACAGTCTTTTCATTCCAATGATGCTCCACCTAAAAATGCCTTTTGGCTATGAAACATTTTGCAGGGCTGAAAGCTGGCTGTAAAACGTTTGGTGTTTGCTCCTTCACTGAAACCGGAGGCTGGAATCAGTTTCAGTTGACAGTGGTTACAGCGGATTCCAATAATGACAAGCTGTCATGGTTGAGAAACCACTCATACAACATAATCCACTCCTCAAAAGACAACTGTATACTCTGTAAGTTCTAAACATATTATATTTTTGCAAGAATTTGGCAAAATATGCTGCTTTAATCTCAGTTTACATGCACGGCCCTGCTGCTCAGTCACTGATTGTGCTGTAAACTAGACACAGACAGATGTAAATGGGCCATACTGTCTCTAAACAACACCACGATTCTTCTTTGAAACAAGAACAATAATTGCTGTCTTGACCACAAGACTCATCATAAATCATCACTGGAGTTTCTGAGTCACTTACAAAGCAGTAACATTATAGGGTTTTTTTAGCCATTGCCAGAAAATCTAAAGGCTATTTACAAAATGGATTCAAAGTGTTTTGAAATGAGGCCCTTCAACTAGGGTGGAAGATTTCCAACATAGACTCTGGGCTCAAATCCAACATGTTTGTTTGTTTGTTTATTTCCCTAATTTGTGGACGCACATTTATATTCTGGTAAGTAAAGAGTGGATTGGTTTACAATTTGAAAGACAAAATGATATGAACACCTTACTCTCTCTCAGACATCAGTATGAACACTTCCTACACCTGACTGGACTGGTTGCTACATTTCTATCTAGCTGAAAGGTTAGTATTTCTTCTAAATGCCTGTCGCCTACCACACCAGGATGAGAATTAACCACCAGGTGATCTTTATGTAACACTGTGAATTACTATAAGAAAAGAAGAAGAAAACCTTTAAATGTTTAAGCCTTTTAGAGTAAACAGGAAGCTTTCCAGAGACAAATCAGACCTGTTGTGTTTTTTTAACATGTAAATTCAGATTTTAAGTCTTCTGCAGCAAAGCAAGTTTATCAGCGTAAACTGTGAAGGATGAGGCTGAACACGACTACAAGAAACAACATGGTTGATTAGGAAAGACATGAAAATCATGAAGGAGGCATGCACTGTGTGTGTGTGTGTGTGTGTGTGTAAGCATGAGTGGATGGACTGTGAGAAGAGGAGAGGATTATCAACACACAGCTAATCTCTTTATTCCACTCAAATCTACATCGCTTCAAAAGAAAAAAAACATTACTTCCTAGCGCACTTAGAGTGATTACACTCACTCTCACACACACACACACACACAGTAAAGGATACATGATCACCTTCACACATGATGGAGGCAAACATGTGAAGATGTTGGAGGAGACACATGCTTCCAGGTATTAATGGCTACTTGTACACAAGCAGCCCACACAGGATGCATGGCTTGTTGTAGGTGGAGCTGGTGAGCTTTGTATAGTTTGACTGCTAAATGATGATGACGATTTTTGTCTCAGGTTGAGCCACCCAGAGAAAATATGCATCAATCACTACCACTGATTTACATAAAAATGGTACTCCAGGGATTTAGTGTTGCACTTCTATTAAGTTGCAGGAGTTGCAAGAAACAGAGGTACACTGACTTTTAGTGCCTAGAACGGGTCAAGATTTCCCATAATGCAGCTCGACATCACATCAGGGTTTTTTTCTGAGACTTTAGAAAGCTGCTTCCACCGGCTGAGTAGTGCTCCTCATGACAAAAAAACTGAAGCGAGCGTGCCCCTTTATTGCAAAATCCTCTTTTTTAACAATGTTTAACAACATCATGCTAATTCTGCCGTTGCTAATTATACAAGCCAGTAATTATTCGCACAACCACAAAATACTGCATGTTGGGAAAACGCTGGTGACGAACGCTGTCATTTTTCTAGTAAAGACATTCAGTTTGCTATTGTGATTAGTTTTAGTTACACAAAATTATAAATGTGTGTAATTTTGAAACTTCATTTTCTTGCCCCTTTGTCTCCTTCTAACTGAGCGAGGGGCCTAGTTTTTGTTGTCTTGCCAGGAGTGTGTAATGCGAGCTGGAGAAGGGCAGGGTTTCCTGCAGCGCTGTCACTGCGCCGAGCCTTGGCGGGGTGGTGGTAAATCACAGCTAATGTGGGGGGATGGTGTCACGTCGTATTTTGCAAAGTCAGACGTTAGCTATGATTTTGTCATGTTAAAATGCATTCTCCTAGCTTATGTCCACACACACACACACACACACACACAGGCCCTCAGTGTCTGCCTGCCTGCAGCCGTCAAATCACTAAAACCTTCACCGAGCTTCGACACCTGAGACGTCACTCTGACCGTTTATGTGAACCAGATTAGAGAAATTCTGGGTCACAGCACCAGAGACCACTTGTTGCATTGGTTTTTATCAAACTAAACAAATACACACCATGTGCACAGACATACATAACTCATCTCACCAGATACAATAAAAACAATCTTCTCTTTCTCACTCAGAAAGTCCAGATTATGTATCATGACTCACTCTGATAATCAAGCTGTGTAATTATCAGCCTCCAGATGTATTGTCTAATCTGACACTTCACATCACTTTTACGCACACAAGCTTCTTTTTTATGCATCTCAACATCCCCCACTCTCTCGTTCTCTCACGCACAAACACATTTATCACACGTACCCTCATGAGGATCTTTCAGTGGCTCTACATGCATTCTCTACACACCTAATAGTGTTTAGTCTTATCACACAATCAATTTACTTGTATTAGAGCATCATTACGTTGTTACTTTATTCCATAGCCAAGTGTGATTATGATTAACTCATTTTAATGAATTCTCTGTAATGGTAATGGCTGAGCTTTCAAATGGAGAGAAAGCATATGGGTTTGTAATTCAGCAACATGGGTAATTGAAACCCTGTTCTTGTTTGATACATGTCTCCACATGAAAGCACAGCAGAAGAACTGAAATAATTATTCTGAGTGCATTCAGCCCCTACAGCTCCACCCCTTCAAAATCCTCAGTGGGGTTTTTTGGTTTGTTTGTTTTTTTTCCTTCTTTTTGGGGGTTTTGTTGCATCATGGCCCAGCATGCACCAAGAAACAGAATGAGAACCAGTGCAGCCAGCTGTGCAACATACTGGTCAGTGGGTCAATGAAAACAGACCAGAAGCCAATTCACCCATTGCACAGGCTGCTCTCATAATATGTCACGTAGAAAGAACAACTACATCAAAACCAGCACTCCTGCTCTGGGAAATGTTAGTTTCTGTTACTGTGTCCCAAAACTGCAAAATAATTACAAACAATCAATTCTTTTCACTTTCTCAAATATAAATTCATACAGTTTTGCAACTAAACTTTCAATTCTCTGCAGCTGCAGGATCATTGTTTTTATTCTCATGCTGCCCCCTCCTGGAAATAAACTGTCGACACAATCTGTGGATCTGGTGCTCAGTGAATCTGTGCTCACTGCAGCGTTTCAAAACTAAAGGTCATTTTTTACCTTTCATTATATTTCTCACACGTTCTCCGCCTTCTGTATAAGTTAGTAATCAAGTTGTGTTAACTTGATTAAAATTAAAATGTGTTTTTGTAAACGGCACCAAATAAACAGTAAACAGTCCTTAAAACTAGATTTTAACTCCTCTTTAACCCCATGGTAATAATGCTGTTTTTATTGTCCTTTATTCGTGGATACAGCATTAAGAAACACATGTGCAATTAACAAAAATACCTCAAACAAATGTTAAACCTGGAACCTTCAATCCCCTGATGCTCTGAGGCCCTAGGACAGGACCATTTCCTTCTCTGCCCGGATGGTAATCTAGTCTTGATAAAAGTAGGTCTAGTTTGGAGGGAACATGAGGGACGTTGCAGCTGCCTCCACTGAAAGCAGGGACAGTGTTGTAGTTCCATGATAAAGGCAAGAGAACCTCCCCTGCTTCCTGTGGTCTCTACCAGCAGGAGAGCTGAGATGAAGGCAATCAGGGACCCTGGTCCGACTGGCTGTCAGTCAGTCTCTATCTCACGGTCCACTAATGCTGTAAATACTCTACATTATTTTCACTTTAGTTAACTGTTTTATATCTGTATTGGTTAAAAACATTATTTTTAATAACAAATCATGTGTGGATATTTTTTCTTTTCATGAGCTAGGATGTGAGTCCACAGCTGCATGTAGGGAAAACATGAGGTTTTTAAATCAGTGTATCTCTCTGCCTTTTCTGGATTTCTGTGTTCAACATCTGTGTAAAATGGAGGCTCTAGAAAACATGAATATAGATTGTGGGCTCATGTGGGTCCTGGTGGCCTGAGACGTACCTCTCTGTCTGTCCCGCCTGCTGTCTGGCTGATGACCTCTCCCCTCGTCGGCCACTGCAGGTCATCATCACTCATGATGTCACAGCTCCTGGAAGTTCAAAGGTCAGACTCTGACCTCACAGGAAACCTGGAAGACAGACAGCCTCTCTGTCCATCACACACACACACACACACACAAACAAACTGCTCAACTGGAGGGCAATCAGAGGTGATCAGACATTACCATTGAGCTTGTCTGAGACCTGGAGGCAAGAAGCCCAGTGTGTGAACCTAGCCACCCGTCAGACCCAAAAATAGATTTCAAGGTACCTAAACTATACATTTCCAGACTTTCAAAGCCTTTAAGTGTTGCTATAAATTCCAGGAGACAACAAACAAATGTGACGGGATTGTTTCATTTAAAATCATTTGTCGAAAATCTCGAGTATTTTCAAATTCAAGCACGTTCCTAACATGGAAAACATAACTGTTAGAAGAAAAAGCATTTTCCTAAATTAAAATATGAAAATACTGTGAGGGTGTTGCTCCCTTTTTAAGTGAGTGTTATTTGATATATATTTGATGTAATTTTTTTTGATGATAGTGTTTCCAGCAACAATATCATTTGTCAATAAAAGATTACATAAAAATGGTCAAAGCACACGATAAAATATGTCCCTTTACAATTGGTGTTATTTTGTAATTATAAATGTGTGTTGAAAAAAAAAAAAAAACTTACAATAAGTCCAGTGTGTTGAATGTAATGACTTTTATTTTGTAGGCACTTTCAATTCACACAAAAAGAATAACGGTGGAAAAACTAAAGAATAAGTTACATCCTCTTCATTATTGTTATTATTATGTTCATGGGGGGGTTTGTACAGAAGAAAAGCAAGTATACCAACACAGCCTCACATTTATACAAGCTTCTAAAGTTCCAGGAAGGAAAAGAAATATCAGCCGGCCATTGGATCTCACACCCAGTTCAAGATGTCACCCAGAGGGGAAACACACACCAACCTCTCTGGGTATTCCTCAATGCACTCGATATGTTAGAGTAGTGCCTCTGTGTTGGGAAGCATCAACCAGCTGAAGTGCCCTTGAGCCTAACACTGAACCTCCTCCTGGGATCCGTGAAGAGTTTTGCGTTACTATCATCAATACTCTTATTATCTGAAAGGCTCCGTGGTCTGTTGAAAACTAATCTGGGGGCCTTCTGAAGCAGTCCAGCTAAAACTGTTCTCCAGATCAGCATGTGCTGAACAAATCTTTTAGATACCCTGAAGAACGACCTTTCTTTCAGGTAAATTAATTTATTTGCAGTGGACGCATCTCAATCCTTAAAAGAACTGGCTTCTCTGGACTCATCTCAGCAGCATGCAACAATGAACCATTAGGAAGCAAAAGGGAGGGGGAAAGGAAGAATCACGAAGGGATGTGTGTGTGTGAATGTAAGCTGTTTTTAGCTTCTCAGTGCTACAGTGAGGGAATGGAGGAAGGACAGAATGTACACGGTGAGATAACAGAGGTTATCTTCAGTCCTTCAGGAGCTCTTGTCTTCAAAGTAGGTCTGTTCGATGCGTCTGCAGAAGGACAGCAGGTTGCTGTAGCTCTTGATCCTCTCTGCCAGCTCAGTGCTGGTCAGCCTGGTCGTCAGTATAGTGAAGAGGTGACCAAACACCAACGCATCCAGTTCTGTAGGCCTACACACACACACACACACACACACACACACACACACACACACACACACAGTTTGTTACTGCTGAAATCAACTACTGAAGATTTTTACTGCAATTTGAAGTAGAGATTAGGTCAGAAATAATACGTTTATAAGTAAGCACAACATGTTCTTTTTAATCATCATGCTGGTGATTAATTATATTTAAAAATGCATGTAAATGTAATCTCTGATTGTACTGGGGAAACAATCATTTCATCCACTCATTTCTCTCAACTATAAATGAGAAATTTGAAGTGAGAGGTTAAAAGAAGCTGTAACGTGATACAGTGCATTAGAACAATTGACTGATGTTTTATCATTCATTTAAAAGCCATTAATACCTTTTTAATACATTCCCAATGTATTAATTGGGAATGTATTAAAAAGGACACAAAAAGAAGTTTCAGATGATCAGGAGGTCATTCCAGGTTTACACCACAGGGCGGTGCTAAAGGAGAGCGGACAGATGCTTCCAGACACTTGGGACTCCAGTAAGATCAGCTACAGGCTGTTTAGTTATTCAGCCGCTTCGACAGACAGAGAAAAGACACATCAGACAGGCATCAGTGAAACAGACAGACAGAGAGACACATACTGTTTGTTAAAGAAGAACGGCTGTGTTCCAAGCCTCTGGGAGAGAGCCTGACAGCACTGACTCACATCCTCATAAACCTGAAACACAGGAGAGGACGAAAAGGTTTATAGTCATGTTTTTGTCAATATTTAGGGAGACTACAAAACATGAGTACCTGGAATAGCATTAATATAAGACATTCATTGCCGGGTGGTGGCTAACCTGCTCCAGGGTCTTCCCTCCCCAGCCGATGGCGTTCATCTTCCTGCGAACCTCCCACTGCTTCTGGTAGGCGAGGATGTTACTGAGAGGCCACGAGTAAGGGCTGCTGTATCGGGGACGTGAGATCTACACAAAATACATACATATGATTAACAGGCAAGGAACAATAACTGTCAAACCGTACGAACTAAAAACCAGTGTACACACCTCAGCAGCTGTAGCGTCATCACACCACTGGATGTACAACTGCAGAGAGGAAAGGAGACTTGAATGAGAAGATACTATCCAGAAATATTGATATCAACAGTGTGTGTAACTGTGTTGAGGTTCCACTAGTAGTATATTGTTTCAGGTGTGTGTGTGTGTGTGTGTGTGTGTGTGCACCTCAGCTGTAAGCAGCATGTTGTTGACCAGCTCCATGTACGCTTTCATTTCAGCTCTCTGAACATCGTCTAAGCTGTCGCTCAGAGAATGACCCTGGGGACCCAAAGAAAGAATCATCTTATATGAATCCTGTTTTTCTGACTAATAAACAGAAAAAGAAACTACAAGTGATGTCCTAACATGAGTCAGAATCCTAGAAATGCACATCAAGGACAACTTCAGGTGATATAAATAAAAATAAATCCATAATAGTGTTGATATCTGTGTTACACACCTTAGCTTTGGTGAATTGCACTATTGGCCCGAGTTCTGACACCACCTGGTTCCCTACGTGGATAAAAGGAATCTTACCTACAGAAACATAGAAACGCAGAGAGGCAGACCATTCAAAGTTATTAGTCATCTTTGAAGGAGCAACTCCAGCATCAAGAGTCCTAGAGTCTTATCCAGATTAAACTGCTTTCTGTTTCACCTGCTTCTAGATACAATCCAAGCCACAAAGACTGAGAACAACATAGAACTTATAACACTAAAGCTCTAAAAAATACAATAAATGTTTTCAACCAGCTATAATACAGCCAATACGTACCAAACAAACCTAAAAACAATGACATCTGTTTCTGGTGATATGTGAATACACGATACTAACCAGAAGGTGACATATATTCTGCATTTGCTCTGCAAGCCACCTGCACTGGTAGACCACACATCCTGAGGTAGGCCTGTGTGGAGAGAAACAGGACGGGGGCCGTTAGTGCTGAAGCAATTAAATGACAAGCAAACCAAACGACAACATTGTTGATAATCCACCACATACACAACAATTCACAGAGAGGTATCGAGCATGCTGAAACTAACGTCCGGAACAAAATGCGACGATATGTTTGCTGAAAAGACACACAAACTTCACCTGAACTGCAAGAGATGAGGCGCAGTCTGACAGCAGAATCTGATCCTCTGTAAGAGCAACACCAGAGGAACGTCAACAACTACACAGATATAGTGTGTGGTGTGAGTTCTTGTTGTTTCACCATTTCAGACACACACTGACTTACCCCTCAGCTGTTGGTACAAGGTTGCAGTTTCAGGCCAAGGCTCAGCAGCTGTCAATATCAAACACACACACACACACACACACACAGAGTGAGAGAGAGATAAAGATTTATAATACGGTTATATGGCTTATCAAACTGTTATGGTGCTGGTGAGTTTAACAGTCAACATATTGATCCATTTAATTGTCCATTGCATTCATAACGGAATCAATGCTACGTTAAATAAAATCTAACGGTCACTATACTTTGTGTCACCATGTTTAGCTTACTTGAGATGCTGGCCCATTTCAGACATTAAACGTTAATAAACGAACTAATCGGGCGAAAGCTGAAAATGCAAACCCTTCACATGGTGGGGTAACTTCTCAGCAACATTTAAGGGGGGTATACTTCAATTACATGTGTGTATAAAGTAACAAAAAACACGATTTACGCCGATGGAGTGCAGGGAAAAAAAGGATTTAAGAAATGTAAAATCCAAGATATAATTTCTTCTTCCCAAGAAGAATGGAGTATTTCTCAGTAGAGCTGCGCTCACTGCTGCCGCCGATGGTTGGAGGTTATATTACAACAGCCTATGGTTCTACGTCGTTATTGTTGCAGTACTGCATCTAGCCACAGGGGGTCGCTCTGAGCAGGCGAGTGCCGAACAGCACTCCAGGTACAGCGAGGAAGAAGTTATCCCCATCTTGGATCATACGTAAATTGTATATAATTTAGCCAAACTTCATTGCAGTAAGTCGTGTTTTTGTGACTCGACACAATACTGTCATCTACGCGAATCCTCCTGAACAGTTCCCGCTTGAATTCGGTGTCCTCCCTAAGGTTTGTGTCTTTAACAGTAATCCAATAAACAATATTATTAGCATTATACGCCCACAATGAGCGGTACACTAAGTTAGCCATCTAGGACATGTAGCCAGTGTGACAGCCTTGTATGAGAGCTAGCATAGCCAAGCTCCACTTTGCTAAAGAAACAGAAAAAAAGGTGGACAGCCATCGTTACACTTATGGTTGGATATTTAACGGCGATGACGACTTTTGTGTTTATTAAATAATGTTAGGAAAAGGCTACACGACTGTAAACGTTAGCTGATGTTAGCTGGCTAAAGTTAGCTAAATAGCCAATAAAAGAAGCACAGGTTAAAGTCAACACGTTACCTGCCATCTGCGACACGAAAGCCTCTGCCGCAAGAGACATTGTGATGTTATAATATCCTTATTGCTAAATAGTAATTATAATTTAGAGAGTTTAGGTCAATTCCACTGCAGGCAATTTTAAGGGCAAGTGCCTGCTCTGCAGTCACCGACCGGTCCCTCCGCGATTAACGTCCCGACGAATTAATGTAACTCCGATTTTTAGTTCCGCTTTACGCCTGAGCTGGAGACGACTAAAGTCTCTGTCGTGATATACAAGCATGTGTAGGTGTAGTGCCGCGTCTTCTGCAGTCTGTGGTGTGGTGACAATCTATACAGTTGGACAGAATAACAGAAACACCCCATACTGTCCTTACCATGCCTATGCTTTTGAATCTTACATGTTCTACGTTGATTTCTCTCTCAGGCTGCAGTACTTAGTGCGACCAGTCGGGGGCGTTCCTGCTTCACCACAGTCAGACTGCAGGAGGGCAGGTTGGTGTGATATCTCGCATTATACGAGATGTTTGCAATACAGTGGGTACAAAGCACAATGTACAATTAATTAGACAATATATGCTGTTTTGTTTGAATTATAGTCGAAGAAATATAGCCTATTCTGCACCCTGGGAATCTCCATACATGCACTGTTGTAAAATGTAGTTGTACTTTTCTTTTGACCCTTTCAATATCTACTTTAAATAAAATGTACATATTGTCAGTTAGCACATATGTTTTTCTGTAAACTTCCAAACATAGACTAGTGCACAACATGGGATCAGAGTCAACGATTCCAGTTGTTTAGTGGTTCAATGAATTTCCCACAGCAGAGCAAAACAAGTAAAGTATCCCCCAGTCCTCTCTGGCTTCTGCCTCAAATTGCAGACTTTTAGACTTTTGGAAGCTTTTCACAACCATTTGGCCTTTTGTTGGCTGCCTGACTGGTTTCCGCACTGTGGCGGATCTCCAGCATGTGATAGATATTCCATGTTGCTCTGTCAGCCCCTTTCCTGCATACTTAACTGCGTCTCGACCGGAAACCGCCAATTAATGCCTCTCTTTTCCTTTACATCCCACCACACACGTACGCAGAGAGAGAGAGAGAAAGAAATAGAGAGAGAGGATTTCTTTCAAATAAAGTAGCCTACGTCGTCCCGGCGCTGTGCGTAAACAATGCGTAAAAAGCGCATAAGATCCTCCGAATGGCTAACACATATGTTTAATCACACAGAGACAATGGTGTGCAATGCATGATGTATGTCTGCAATGTATAAACTGCAACCTGAAAGTATTACATCCCAGCGACTTGAAGAAAACACAGACTACCTCGCGTCTTAAATATATTAACGCGATTGTAACTGTTGTGTAGAAGATTCGGCCGCCATCAGCGCGTCTTTCAGGGAACTCTTAATCTTACTTACTTCTTGGCTTCAGGCCGCAGTTAAAGCAAACTGTCACGCTAATGATTGAACGTTAAGGATCACCGTTTATCCGCGGAATAATTCTGGGCGCGTTTTAAATCCTCCCACGGGAGAAAATCCTCACATTTAAAACGCTTCTCAGTTGAGACATCACGCACTGGATATTTGTCTTGGCTCACTTCAAGCGGCTCGACTCTCCTTTTAATAAATGATAACGGCAACAGAGATCGTGTATGGTACAGAGGGTCACTCTGTTAAAGTCATTACTTTTCCCACATACACCAATAGATTGTCAGTAACGTGTTTTTGGAGAGCGACTTGAGTCTTTGTTTGAGCCAAAGAGGAAGATTATAAATTCGTCTTTCGTTCGTGAACCATGGAGCAATGCAACGTCACTTCCGTTGATCCTCACGCACCATCCCATCACTCAAGTCATCTACCCCCCCCCCCCCCCCCCCCCCCAAAACGGCCACCCCAACCCCCGGGGGGGGGGGGGGGGGTGGGGGGGGGGGTGGGGGGGGGGGATTTTGGC
>JAVQJL010088073.1:0-18557 GCA_036024295.1 Nannoperca obscura | reverse complement strand
ACTATAAACTGTGGGCACATGATACAAAAAAAAGATCTTAAGAGATTAGATCAAATGTGCTGAAGTAGTCAAGTTGTGCTTTACCCAATCTAACCAGCAGAGGAGGATGTTGCTCAATTCACAGAATACTGAGTAAGCAATGGGAATGTCCTCACTTGGTCCTTACTCTGGTGAAACAGAGTAAGGACCAGCCCTTGAACATTCCATTTCCACTTTTTCAAAGTTACTTCCCACTTTCCCACAGCCTGACACTTAGCCGGAGGTCACATTTGCCTTTGAACATATTGTCGTCCCCCCCTCTATCAGCCTCCAAATCCCTGTATCATGAGGCCAGGACTGTTAATGTGGCACCCTGGGGCAGCCACTGGAAGTCACTGCGCAAAGTCATAACTCTGAGTCAGCTCAGTGTAGAGACCCTGCAGATGAAGCACGCAGCCACTGATTTTAGTCTGTAAGTCACCAATATTTGTGTTCCAAAAGAAATTCTAACTTCTATTCATTCAGTCCATTCATTTGAAACATATTTTCACTACTGAATTAATTTATAAAAATAATTTTACTGTTAAGCTACATATTTCCAGAGTTTTACCTCTAATGGTGATTATGTAAAAATTGTTATTGTAGTGAGCTCTGAAAACAGCATCTGTTTTTTGCTGACCTGTTTGTCTTCTGGTTGAAGCACCGTCACCAGATTAAATTCACCCAGTCCATACATGCTCAAACTAATTAATGATAATGAAGGCGACCCGGCTGGAAAATTCGATTCGGGTCTAATTATGTTGATTTTCTCTCAGAGTCCACTTAAATGAAAAGACAGCGAGTAAAAAGAAAAATAAAGAATCTGCACTCTCAGTGTGTTCGTGTCTGGTTCACTGTGGTGCTTGTTTATGTATGTGCTTCCTGGGAAAGGTATAAGAAGTACAAAGAAAAATGGCAGTAATTTCCAATGTTAGACCACTTCAATGTGAACACCAACAACAAAACAAGCTATGTATGGTACATACAGCATATGTGTGATTAAAGGTGCAGTATGTGAAGTGATTTCTCACAGACAGTTACATCCAACCTGAAAAGGCGGTCTGACATCAGTTCCAGATTGTGGTACTGTGTCAGAAGGTTTGTGTGTTTGCTTCATTGTGGACCACACTCCTTTCAGTCATGCTAACATGGCTCCACCCGTGCATTGTTCTCCATTTTCCCTTCACACATCAGAAAGGGACCCAGCATTGTTTCCTGGCAACAAAGGTAAACACCTACACTTTGTTGAGGGAACCATTACATAAACGTACCATAGAAGGAAACTGCAGTAAATAAGTGAGATGGGGACAGTCAAACTCAGGACAATCAAACTGGGACTCAAACAAACAAACAAAGCCATTTAATTGTTTAGAGTGCATTCAACTTGTGTCAAAGCATTTAGGATCACTGCAACAACGCATAGGCAGCTGGATTTTGCAGAAACAGCTTGGATGGAGCACACATGAATCATAGCAGCATGTCAGATTTCCACAGAAGCACATCGAACACCCGTAGGTGATATCTAGAACAGAATTCAGAAGACACACATTACTATAATATGGAAAACACCTAATATACACATGGCAAGAGGTGCCTTCACAGGTATGGAGAAGGGAAACAAAAACAGGTGGAGGCTGGGGGAAATCAGCGCAATCAACAACAACAGAATGGAACAGGTACAGGAGTGACAAGTAATTATCCATTTTATCCCTTTTTCTTCTGTTTGTGTTTTTACTGTATGTTTGTGTGTGTCTTTCGGAACTGGAAAATGAGGTCAGTGAGTATGGAACAGGTGTTGGCAGGCGGGCGGCGGGATCACGGATCGGGACACATGGGACACATGGACTTTAGTCTCAGATGTCCCTTCTGAAAGGAGAAGTTAGGGGATGGAAGAGAAGGAGGAGAGGTGGGAGCAGTTTAAGCAGCAACAGAAGGAGAGAAAGAAGAGAGAGGACAGAAGAAGAGTGGAGGAAGGTGGGAAAAAAAGAAGGGAGGTGGAAGAAGAGAAAGATAAAGGACAGAGAAGGGTGTCGGGTGGGCAGCGGAGAAATTTCAGGAAAGAGAGCTCAGCATGAAAAGATCTTCAAAAAAGAAACTATGCCGGCATGCATCATGGGAAGAAGGAACTACTTTACATAGAGATGATCCTGTTCAGTTGGAAAGACTTACTGGTGGAGGGAGGAGCGGGCAGTTGGGACGAAAGGCTGTTCTGATCTATTCTTGGGCTGACCCCACCATCCCCCATCGTACCAACGTTCTGTGAAACCGGACCTCAGAGAGGGGGGCTTGATGAAAGAGGGTGGTCATGAGGCGTTTTAGTACCCGGGGTCATAACGGACAAACTGTGTGTGTGAAGATTTGATCTTGAGCTGCATCACTTTTAATCAATCACCTCTCTTATTATCTGGTGTATGAACATGTGTAGAAATACAAAGCACGGATGGATATAAAGCCTATGAAAATCACCCACCCTCAAAGAAAGCAAGCAATCCATCACCAGTTCTCATAAATTATTATAGTCACCATGAAAAACTTTAAGCGTGGGCCTTAATACAAAAAAAAAAAAACTCTCACAATGAGTAATACACCAGCTCTTTGCTGAGGCAAGAGAAGCACACAGGCCTACGGTAGCAATGATCATTACTCTGATGTCCAAAAACCAAGGCAATCTCTAGTTTCTTGGTCAAAACTCACTTTAAAAAGATTTCCACTGACAGTGACACAAACAGGCCCACATTATGTTTCACTTAATAAAGAAATATTTCCCTTGTCACTAATCAATCTGCATAAAATCAAACAATTATCATAATTTATGTCTTTAATAACGCATTTTGCTCTTCGTGATCAGAGTATTACACGATTCCGTCATTCAGTTTCACTCCGTGGGGCTGTTATCTAATAAAAACTGTACTCAGATTGAGTTTCTGTCAGTCCATTTGCAAAAGTAATCAACTCGAGCGTCTGTAAAAAACACAATTACCCAGAAAAGACAGCACCCTATAAAGAGTGACCCTGAAAATAGCAGCAGATGCTAATATTGTTCTGCTTAACCATAGCCACCCCCCCCCCACACACACACACACACACATTTACTTAGGTCACTTTTGGGGACATTGCTTAGACTTACCCTAACCACTACTTGCCTAACCCTAACCTTAACCACTGAACCAAATGTCAAATGTGTTTTGTTCCCTATTAAACAAGCATAGGTCATTTATGCTCTGCTTTGCACTTTCTTACATATCTTAATATCTATGACACCATTATTTATGTTACCATTCAGGCTTTAACGTTAGCTGTGTACAGCCGCATCTGCTTTAACATCTAGAGACAAGGAGCCTGAAGCAAAGTATTCAATAAGGAATAAGGCAAATGAATATCAGATTAGTGGCGAATAAGTGGCAGTCAGAGGTAAGGTGTTTTGAAAACAGCAGCCGTGCCATGCAAGCTTTTCCAATGGCCCCCTCTTTTGGCAAGAAGTAGGAGTTGAAGCACTTGGCATCTAAACTGCTGACACAGAAGTAGCATGCTGGATTTGTCGTTTACTGCCCTGAAACCATTTGTAATTACTGTACATACATTACAGGAATTATGTTGTTGTGTCCGTACAACTGCGTTGTTGGTTATGATTCCTGCCAGCCAAGTTGAAAAAGCTGCTTACCTGAAAGTCGGTGTTGCTTCGTGCTCACTCGCTGGGCGTTTTGGACTGTGCAGCAGAGGTCGAGCATGACAAACATGGTGAGGATCATCACCACGCTCTGGAGCAGCAGGGTGAGTTCAAACTGCTTCCCTATCCTGCAGGGACGCCACCAAAACACTCACATTCAGAGAAAACTTATAGAGTAGAATCTAAAATTCAGAATAGGCAAGAAATTCATACAGCATTTGCAATAAATGCAATACTAACAACAAATAAATGCCAAAATTAATACATAATATTCTATTCAATTATATGGGTTTTATTTCAGGCCATGTCATATACGCCAGGGGTTCTCAACCTTTTGAAACTTAAGGCCCACTTCTGATTGTTAGAACATTTCTGAGGACCACCTTCCCAAATAAATGAGGAAAAAAACTCATAACATCCAGAGTGCTTTGGTGTCTCTGGATCTTCGATGGTTTTAGCACCTCATTTGAGAGGATTTTACTATTTGTGGACATTGATTAAACGTTTACATTTAGACCATATTTCACCTGATGAAGTATGGTCTAAGAAGGTTGAAAATATGTTCAGAACAGTTTCATCTGGTGAAATATGGTCAAAAAGATGGTTAAAAATTGAATGTTTTTTTCACAGACGATTAAACGTTTACATTTAGACCATATTTCACTTGTGGTTGTGGGCCCACTGGTGGAGAATTGAAGATATAGGCTACAAGCAGCACAGAAAGGCTTTACAGATAATATAATGTTTTGACCAGATTCTATAAAGAATCTATTAATCTCCCTCTGCTGTCCCTACAATCAGTACAATGACCTGTGCTCCCTGATGTGTAGAGCAATTTGAGAAGAAGCCTCAAAGTGGACAGTGTGTGGCTCAGATTATATTATCACTCTCATTATAGTCTGTGATTCTGTTCCTATTCCATTAAGTTCTGACACCAAGACTGATCTGAGGAATGGCCTTGTAAATGGCCTCTGCCTTCAAAAGGGCAAAAAGAATAAAGCAAAAAAAAGTAAGGCAGACAGAAAAATCCGAAAGACTCATATCATATGAAAACACAGGCCTTTCCCCCTCTTCCTCACCAGAAGAAGATACGCAGGATGTTGGCTATGAGCATCACCAGGCACACTCTGGTGGAGAAGCCCTCGCTGCTGCTGCTCCTCTGGATCTCCTGGTACTGTGGCACGTAGGGCAGGGCTCCCCCGAACACCATGATGCAGGACGCCAGCCAGGACAGCAGCGTCCACGAGCCCTCCATGTCCTCCTCCTGCAGAACAATCTCTGCATCCATCACAGCGAGAGACAGTCAGGGGTGTCCAGAGGGTCTGGATGTCGCACCTCGGTGGCGGCAAAAATGACAAGGTCACTGTCAAAATAATGGGAGTTCAGCTGAGTTAACACTGATGGATGTTCTAAGGCAGCCAAAGGGCCTGAAATTTACATTCCCCAAGAGCACAGCAGCAGTAAAAAGTATTAAACTGATTAGATTTAAATGCCTCAGTTATATTATGTTAAATAGCCAATAGCCAGTGAAGGCAGAGATGACAGGCAATCACTGGGGGTACCACTGAGGTGTGCTGGTATGGAGGTCAGCATTAACTGCCACCGTGTGGAGGAAACACGTTAAATTAAAGTCTGTGTCTCCCCTACTGACTCACTCTGACCACAAATACACTCCAGGATCTTCACTCTGAGTGCTCACACAGTTAAACGTATTATTGCCAAGCTGCCCTGTTTGCATTACAACTAGTTCAGGTACTTGAGTGCTCTAATCCTTAAATAGTGGTGTTTTGTGTCAAGTGTTACCAGGCATTCTTTAGAGGATAACAGCATCAATCTCTAAAGGGACAACAACAGTAATTCGCTCCTTCTCCAGAGCACCCAGCAGATCAAATAGAGTGGTTCATTAAACTACAACAATGGGATTTTCTAATACTGATAAACACCTCCTTGGAAATGGAATGTGGACATGTTTGATGTAAGAGCCAGGATGTTGTTGTGTACATGAAACCATGACCCACAAATCCTGAGCAAATAGTGAGAAATACATGAAATTGGTGTGGCGTGATAACAGTTTCATCAACACACAAAGAAGTACTTCAGTCGTGACAAAATAAAAACCTCACCAACAGGTTCTCTGGTGGCAACTTTTTATCACTCTCAGGGTATGATGGCTGTTCAACACAACAGCTGATGCAGCTGTATATTGAGCTCCAAGAGTCATCCAGAAGATGAACGGGGTCTGATTACTCTTAAGACATCTGTTATTTCACACAACTCAGCTGTAAGTAAGGACATAAGCACGTCAATATTCCAGCCAGCCAAGACCTCGCTGCTCTGCAGGACAAATCCACGCGAATGGATCTGGTAGAGCAAAAGACAATTCTCAAGTTATCTACACTTCTATGTATGTCTTCCTGCCATTCCTGTACAAAGCGTTTTGAAACGTTAAGATTATTAATGCAAAAGTGCAGAGCAGACCTTGAACACAATCCATAATTGTTTTTTTACAGGTTTCCTAAAGTTAAACATTACTGAAGGATTTAACAATCCAAGGCATCTTCAGCTATTTCCTTGTGCCTGCTGTTGGCAGTAAACCATCACACCATAGCAGTCTATAGCCTATCTGTTGTGCCACCACCTCTACTAACAAAACAAGCTCTGTTATTTAAGTAAAGCATAGCTTCATGGGGTTGGGTCACTAACATGCCTGAACATACAGACATCAATTTTGGGCTTATGTGCAACTGCAGCAGCAACACCCAAACAGACACAGCTATCACACCGTCCGGTTACACTGTAAATCAAGTAGGTGTAAAGGGTGTAATGTCGAATTCACCACGAGCTAAACAGTTCTCTAAAACCCAAAACAAACGAAGGTCCTCTAAGAAGGTTATGAGAAGTCACATTAGCTTTAAAAAGCGCGCTCACAACACGCACAATGATCACGCATCTCCTGACGCGAATATTATGATTGTTTAAGAGGTACAATTTGAGATTCCACATTTTCTAGGTAAACCCTGGGCAGCTAACAACTTTACTCACCAGTCGCCTTCATTCACTTCCTTCACCTAATTTAAACACCAACCCACTCACTCACACGAATGTTTCAGCGTCAAAACACACTGGTTCCCTGGCAGCTCCAACTTTCAAATCCAAACTTCTCCCACAAGAGGAGGACCGACGTGCACGCGCGTGCTGGCGCACACATGCACGCGCGTGCACGGACACAAACACCGTTCTTCGTTATTATTTGCAGACTTACCAAATTCCAGCATTAAACATGCAGGTCGTTGAGTTACTTAATTTGATAGGATGAGTCCATGAGCCTAGGATGAGTGCCGTTTAGGGTCTTCTTGTGGCCATAAGGGGTAAACAAAACTATCAAGTACTGTTCATGCTGTCTATTCAAAACTCAATGTTCCACATTTCTTAGCACCGACACACTGCTCTCGCGAGACTCTCTGTGTTGTGGAACAGCTGACTGTGCGGTGGGTGGTGCAAGGGACTGCTATCTATTTCGAACAGTTTCAAGCCTGATAGCAAAACAATCAGTAGCCAGCTTTTTCACTTTGAGTACTGTAAAGGGACTGATACTCATTTACACCACAACATGGCCGAAACGGATCCCAAGTCGGTGCAGGACCTTACCAATGTGGTAAGTCGTGGTCGTGAAGGCAAGCTAGTGTTAGCTACAATAGCCTTGCTAGCGATGGCGAGCTATAGTTAGCTAGTTGGCATGCAAAGGTTAGCCAGACTGTAGCGCATCTGTAGCATTTCATGCTAGTTATTTGTTTGTGTAGTAAACTATGTTCACGGGCTCAGTGTGTTAAACCCGTTTACTGAAGCCAGGACGTCCTGACTTTGTTTACTTCCATCACGTTATGTAATGGTCAGTTGGGCTTAATTGTAAATGACACCACCAAATCAAAACCGCATAGCATTAGCGTTACATAAATACAAGTTATGCTGCTGTATAACGGAATTTCTGTAGAGACGCATGTTTTGTATTTGTTCACTAATCAATTTCCATCGTACTGAATAATATGCACTTTCATTGTGCGAATGGAATTCCACTTATTCGATTATACGGCAAAATAGAGCTGAGGTAAAGTTTCTGAGTGTTGTCATGGAGATGAGCATTAGTTAGAGACATAAAGTCACCCATCCAAACCTTTATCAAACACCTCTGATAGTGTTCTTTCCCCTTCCTTTTTCTTCTTTCCAGTATTATAATTTTGAATCTGCACACTTTTGTATACACAGAAATTGTCGAGCAATGCTTCTTTAAAAACGATCAAAATCTTTTGGTCAGTTATATATTTTCCATGTATTTGTTTTAATTAACCTTATCAGAAATGCATTTGGTGAAATTAAAACTGTTGCTCAGGGTACCTCTGTATCTGGGTACCTCTTTTTCACGTGTTCTTTGCATCTGGTGAAATTAAACAATTGATTTATGTCTGGGGTCAGTGACATCACTTTGGAAAGAACTGTTATAGAGCCACATTATGTGATGTGCAGGAAATGCACCAATTCTCAAAGTATGAATTTGTGGTGCATTCATTGTTCTACACACATGCCTGTCACGATGAATTTAAATTATTAATTAAAGATCTTCCATGGTTACTGAAATTTTACATTGTTGTCAAGGAAACTAGATGTCTTCTGTTATCATTGTGCTGCTGCTTTTTTGAGTCATTCATAGACCACTGGCATGATGCATTAGAGTTGGCGTGCTGATGTTCTTCACTTGCAGAGGTATTGTTAAAGGTGAATAGTCCACTGAGAGTGTATGTCATCCTCAAATTAAACGGGTACATTTGATGTACGGCTGCCTGCCATCTTCAGTGAACCAGCATTGATCAGCAGATTCATTTGTTTGTGGCTTCACTGTGGCACTTACAGTATTTGTGCTGTTTGTTTCACAGGTCCAGACGCTGCTTCAACAGATGCAGGACAAGTTCCAGACCATGTCGGACCAGATCATTGGGAGGAATATCCTATCTAACTATTTAAAATGCCACCTATCAATGGTTAATGGATTTAATGCATTAAGGTTCAGAATTTGAACAACAGATTGTCTCAATGTTGATTTCTTGTCTTTCACCTCCTCTTTAGTTTTCTCTCATAATCAAAGTATGGACTGACAGACCGACATTATTTTGCCCATTTAAGAGTAACTTTGTGAGTTCTTATGTTAATTGTGTGCCTTAACTGCTTCTCCACTTGATGAGATGAGCACGCGTATTGATGACTTGGAGAAGAACATCGCCGACCTGATGACCCAGGCCGGTGTTGAAGAGATTGAAGCGCCACCGGAAAAGGCCAAAGAGGGTCAAGGTTCATAATGAAGGTAAGAAGTAAGTGGTAGACCCAACACCAGTATAACCTAATGGCATGGATGTATAAAGAGAGCTGGATACAGCGTCGAAGGCGGAGCACAGTGCTCAGTGGTGCATGAAACCAAACAACTTTGGCCTCTATGAAGAATTGGCTTAAAAGCCTGGCATGCTTCCTGGGGGATTTGCCTAATAGCCTCTATCCATGACCTCTTTTGCCACTTAAAGCATTTATTTAGTCCTTGAATATTCAGACATTAAAAACATTAGTTTAATACACCTGTCTTTGAACCAGTTTACTACAACATGGGCCTTTTGCTTTGTCTGTTCCGCAGGTTCCTAAGTAACTCGGTGTGAAGTCAGTCACACTGACTCAGGAGCAGCAGACTTTTCCATTCTGAAGAAATGATTATTTTGATTTGGTGTGCCGTAGTGTGAAATGCTTTTTTATATATTGAATATTGTGATAAACGGTTAGTTATGTAATGAACCTTATTTGTAAGCTAGAATAGTGTGATATGCCCTTCACAGCTTAAAATGCTCATGTGCAGGAATGCAACTTGTGGATTTCGTGCGCCGACCTGGAGGTTATTTCGCTGCCATCATCTATCATAATGAATAATTCATTCCCATGAGGTAATGGCTGATGGGGAGTTTTGCCCTGACCTGTGCTGAGAAGTACATCCCACAGGCTAACCGGTCAGTAGAACCTCCATCCCTACCAGCATGGGAAACGGGTACAGTGAACATCTGAAGCCTGCAGTGTTTTACAAACGGCACTGTTACTACCAATGTGTGGGATGCATTCCAATTCTAACTGATTTTATTCTATTAAAGCTATTTAATACAATGCTCTTTGTCATGTATTACATAATAAATATTTGGCCAGGTGCTGAGTGTATTTCTAATACTATAATTAACTAACTCTGGGGGTACTCAGTGTAGTGGTACATTTCTGTATTTATTTTATTATTGCACTTAAGGGTCAGCTGAGAAGGGAAATTGGGAATTGATCTGTTAATGTTTTTAACTTGCATGAAATGTAACTGGAATTAGAGGGATTTGCAAAATGTGTACACTAAAATAGCATTTAAGGGGAATTGTAACCACACCGTCACTTCACTGCATAGTAGGAACCTTTATTCAAATTAATGCAAATCACAAAATGTACAAACAACTAACCAACAGTAATCTTCAAAATAAAGTTCCAAAAGCAGCAAACAGAAATGAACAGCAGTAAGCCAAAAAAAAAAAAAATACATGTCAAGGGCAGAGTCTGTATTACAGTTTCATCAAGTACAACACCAGTAGTTTATGAACATATTAGAAATGCAATATTAAAGTACTTATATGTATTAAGTGAACAGTTCCTTAATTGCATATTAGTATCGGCTTCTGAGAGTGGAGTCTCAGGAGTTTAAAGTTAGAACTCAAAGTCTGCCTCTGTCATGTCGATGGCCCAGGCGAACTTGTCCCTCTGGCTCTTATTGTAGATTTTTTCTACAAGTACCTCCATGTTCTTACACCTGAACACAAGGGGAAAAACACAGTCTACAATGCAAAATACATTTTCAGTTTAACCCACCAGTTAATCTTCTGATGGGTCTTAATTTATAATTTATCTTAAAAATAAGCACATAGGTATCCAGATGGAGAATATACACACTGCCAGAATACAAGCAATAGAACTGATGGTCTATGAAAGAGTTTACATATTTTATGGACCTTATTATACCTATATTACCTTTTGAGAATGTTTAGTAGAGAGTGTGTATTGGAAATAAATGTATTACTGACATTTGTGCTCTTACTACTTACTGTATGTGTGAATGACTATTGTAATCAATGTGTAGGAAAACTACAAATAGTGTAAGAGCATGAATCAAATCTATACAAATGTTTGTTTATTTACAAAGTCACCTGCTCTGGATTATTGACACCTGGCTGTTATTTGCAAGTATCGGGTTTAAAATCCAAATAGAAATATGGTTATACTAAACATTTCTTATCTCTCTGATTAAATTATCATAGAAAGCAAAGTGAGTAATGATGTGTAAACTGATGTGTAAACACTGCTTTGCCTTTGTTATTACTATACTGTAAATGCTGCACTGCTTTCCCCTTTGGGACCTTGTAGAACTGATGACTCAGTCAGTCAGTCGGTGGGTTGTTTATACATTTTGATCAGGTCCACTGAGCTGAACCTGCCTGGTTGGTAGTGCAACTCAGGTTACTATGGTGATTTGCACTGATTAAAAGTGAACCAGCGTCACAATACTGGAAAGTCCAAGTTAAGCCCCAAATCAGATGGCTGACCCAATAATCTTGCTCAGTGATACAGGCCACAGGTGGACGTGGTCCAGGTGGTTCTATTTGAAAACCCAGGTTTGTGTGTGCTCTCAGGATGGCACGCAGATGCATGCATTTAGGTCGCCAGTGTGTATAAGTGTTTTTTTCCCCCCATCAGAGTTTTTTTAGAGTGTCCATTAATTGGTATTCACTCACCAAGCCACGCTAATGCGTGGGTCCAGGTAGTTGAGCTTTGAGGTACCCAGTGCAATCTGTTTGTTTTCTTCTCTGTCGGTCGCCTGGACCTCCATCTTCAGCAGCTGCTCCTCACAGCGCTTCACTGCTGCCTTCTTCCGCTCCACCAGCCTGACAGAAAATGTAGAAAAAGGTAGGCGGAATAGAGTCAGACACCTCTAGCAGAAATAAGACGGCTGATTCGGGGGCACTTAAACCTACAGGGTACCTGGGTAGAGGTACAGGTATTGGTACTCGTGTGTAGCCTGTGGTTTTGTCTACACTGAAGAGGTGCTTGCAGCTCATAATTGTTGTCAATTATTTGTTGTTTTGTTTTAATGTACACAGTTTGCCGTTTTTCTCCTGCACTACTGTAAACACGTACATCTGCAGCTTGGAGTCTGAGCTGCCTTTGGTCTTGGCCTCCTTCTTGGCCTGTTTCAGCTCCGTCTTTGCTAGGGCCAGCTGTTCTTTTCGAGCATCAATCTGGGTAAAGCACATAAGGACATGGGCATGCTTTTACATATATAATAATAGCATTGACTGGGGTGGAAAGGTAGAAAACATTCACTGTCTCTTGAATTGAAGGCCTGGTCTTCTGTCATTAAACTAACAGTGACACAAAAACATATATATAATTGTTCCTGCTAATGCATTGTAGGGGACATGTTAATGTGATGAATGACTGTGTCCAGTAAACCAAGTCAAGCTGTTCTTACCTTGGCCTGAAGATTAGCCATAGACTGATCAAAGGTCTTTGGTGGCGCCCGCTGGTGGTTACACAGAATAGCAACTGCTCTGTTAGCCCTGTTGTAGGACAGCAGTTTCTCTGCCATATTGTCTGACTCTTTGAAGGGTGACAGAACAGTCATGTATTTAAACAGGAAAACCCCATGGAGAATTACCAGAATTATACACAGAAAATTTTAAGATAAAATCATGCTGGTGTCCTTCATATTATTATTGCCCACCCATCATCTGCACTACAAATTTCAACCTTGAAAACACACACACACACACACACACACACCCCTTCCAACAACCACACGTCAACCTGCAGATTGGCTCTCAGTGGCAATCCAGAAATGAGAAGAGTGCAACACTTCTATCTTTGAATGAGAAACTGTGGCAGAGGCAGCCAATGGGATCCTGATAAGAGTGAGGCAGGGACGCACAGCTCTGGGTACAGTGATAATGTACTCCTGCCATGGCTGGAAAAAGCTGTCTGACATCAGGATATCTTGAATCAAGCAAGCAGTACAAAATGTCAGAAGTGTGGCAGTTTTATCGTGGGACTCCGTGACACAAGCAGCCAGGTAATAAGACTGATAAGACTGAGAAAAGGCTACAATAGTAACTAATAGCTATTGGTACGTCTCTAGTTAGGATAGTAGGGAATATGAACCAGTGCTTTATAAAGCTATTTATGTAATGTTAGACTGCTTCATAGCACAGTGAGAGAGAGAGTGTGTGTGTGTGAGTGAGTGAGAGAGAGAGAGAGAGAACACTTACTGTTTGTGAGCTCTTTGAGCTGCTGCTGTAAGGTGATGGAGGCGTTGTATGTCCTGAAGACCTTCGCAGTCAGACCTGGCATTAGAGAACTCAGGTGCTTGTTAAGCATGATTGTCTGCCGTGAGAAATGGGAGGGAGAGGGACAAAGACAAACAGACGAAGAACGACACATTCACATCAGTGTGGCATACAACAGTGACCCTTCATTGCAAAACCATTGGACCTGCTGAATTAAAACTGGGCCACTAGGTGGCACTGTGGTATTATACCACTGACGTGTTTTAAGCGTCTGTAATATACCATAACAAATAAAACACATAAAACACCATCTCTGCCATCTTCATTATCATCATCATTTACAGCTGCAAGATTAAAAAAAGATTACAGTACTATTTCCCTGCTGACATTTCTGTAGGTATTATAACAAGTTAGAGCTGTTACAGCCAGTGGTTAGGTAGTCATTAGCTCCTGTGAAATGGCTACAGCTTCAACAAAGAAGCAAAGAGATGAAACAGAGTTAACAGTTAAGGGTTGACACTGGTGTTAAAGCACAACAAACCCGTAAGCTCACTGCACACACACTGATATGACGTACAGACGCATGGACTTCAGAGGCAGCACACAGACGTGCAAAAACCCAATGCAGATGAGCTTGCTGGTGAGCTCACGACTCTGGCAAAAGCAGAAATAATTCTGATGAAGATTACAATAATGATGTGGCTGGTTTGATCAGAGCAGGGTCAGGACCCAGCTGTCTGGGGCCGCAGACTTGTATGAATGTGTGTGTGCGTGTGTGTCACTGCAGGAGCTTATTAGAAAAACAATAAGGGAGAGGTGTCAATGTATACATACGTGCGAATGCATGCATGGAGAACGCCACAGGTACACACATCGGCACACACACAGTTGATGCCGTGCCTTCCTTGCTAATGAGCTACCCAACTCTGCCCCTGCAATGCTAATGAAGGTGTCTGTGAGTCTGAGATGCAAGTTTGACACCCACAACTCCCCTAGCATGACGTATAGCGTGTGCACGTGTGTGTGTGTATGTCATTCATGTCATCTCCTAAGACAATTTTACAACTTTTCATTACAGCAGTTGTAATTTCCTATTTATGATACAGGATGCTATGCACGGGACTTCCTCATTAACATACTGCTAGCCAATTTATGGCTATAGTTAAGTATTGACTTTCCCCATTCTTAACTAGCTATGTTAGCTATCTGATTTTCATTTATATTTGTGCATCCTCTGCATCAGTTATCTGTAACCCCCCCAAAAAAAACCCTGCTATGTCATATGGCTGCAGGTAGTAATTTAATTTATTTGACTATGATGTAGTTAAAGAAATCCCACTGAGGTTAACCTGGAACTGCAGACGGTGTGTACTGTAGCTTTAACGATGTGGACTCTGGAGGAGGCTTCTACATTTTCAGCTCAGGCACTGAGACCTCAACATGACATGAATGCTCTCAAAAAACCCAATCGGCATAGCTGAGCATTTCGGAATCTAATATTGAGGAGCCCTCTCTCTCCCTCTCTCTGAAATGTCATGTGTTTGTGACATGTTTGCAACACTGAAGACTTACATTTATTTGAAAGCATGGGTCACATTAACCCAACATGCCAACGTGCTTTGTGTACTCAAATGTACATTATTCTGCTAAATGAATATAACTGCATCTCTGCTGTTCTGTTTGGTGTTTTGTGAAAATGGCCAGACAGGACAGGAAGTAGCGACACTGCACAAAGTCCTGTGCCGGATTTGAGCCTAGGGTGTTAAAATCATACACAGCTTAAAAGACACAATGAAATAAAACACACGTTGAATAAATATGTCAAAAAATCATTTGAGGATTTTTAATAGCAAAATCAGTGTCTTCTTTTGTCCTCTAAAACATAAAACATTAAACAACTCGGGCGATTATAGAAATTATAATACCCACTTTATGCTAAATATTCAATTTTATTCAAAAACACGTCACATTGTTGAAAATATAAGACACTACCTTCCGTTTTAGTGTAAAGGTGTCAGTATGCTTCCAGTGCTTGTCAGACAATCAGATAGCGTTTGAATCCTCATTGTTAGCACATAATCACACGTGTGAGCAGCGCTGTGGCAATAAACCCCACATTCAGTCATCAGGAAAGCTCAGTCAGCTCCACACGTCTGACGCTGTTAATGGAATATGGCTTGTATGAGTCATTTAACTCTTTAACTACCTTCCTCCTTTATGCTTTTTATTTACCTTTCAATCCCAATTTTCCACTTTCATGTTTCATCAATGTCTTCCACCATCTGTCCACATAAGGAAAGCACGATCTGCAGCTCCACCACTCATCTTCCATCCTTCTTCCCATTTCTCTCTTCCTCCTCCGCCTCATCATCTCAGCCTTACAGCTGGTGCCTGGTTGTCAACTTGACCCCCTTGCTTTCTCCCTCCCTCCATCTTTCCTCCCTCTCTTCCATCTCTTACCTCTTTCCAGCAGCCACCTACCTTCTCCCTCCTAACCTCCCCTTCACCAGGACCAGCTGTCACTTTCCTACCGCTCCGCCTTGTCCTCCACGCACACCCTCTCTACCTCCGCTTTCTTCAGTGGCTTGGCCTTTCCGGGTGTCAATCAGTCCTGCCCACAGCAGCCATTACCATTCCACCTCCAAAACACCCTGACATTTCCTGACACACTAGAGGGCAAAGAGCAGAGGCACCGCACACCTTCCTTCAATTGCTCCATCTCCCCCTCACTCCTGTCACTCTTTACACAGACCTTTTCCTACCTGTCAATCTTTATACACCAACACGTGGCTGGCGCTCACACCTTCCTCGTGCTTTCTCATCTGCATCTCTTTCTCCCTCTGTTTCATTAAAGCCCTACGATGTTACCATTCATCTGTTGCAGGCATACCCAACTACAACCCTGTGTCTCTTGAGTGCATCAGAAGACAAGGTATTTCTCAGCAATCACATCATTTAACCCGCGGTCACCAGGCTGTGAGTTGCTGCAGCAGTGGCCCAGTTTCCACTAAAGGAAACATGTATCTTGTGTGATTACGGAGTTGTTTCCTCTGCAAGGACAACCTGTTAGCCTGGGGTGTAGTCTGAAATAGACAAATAATGCTGCTGATCTTGTTTTATAAAGACGGAGTGTATCCTGAGAACAGTGTCTCCCTGCGGTGGGCTAACCATGTGTACAACTGCTGTGTTGTGTGGCCTTGCTGCCTGCAGCTAGAGAAAGAGGTTGAGAGGATGCCCGATTTTTATGTGTGGAAATTCATCCGCCCAGCATGTTCACTTTCAATTTCCACTCGCGCAGTTTCATTTTTATCTGCCAGAGTCCATCCCCTCTCTCTTTTGAAACTCCTTTTCTTGCTTTCAGTCTCCCCGCTTCCAATATTCTTCCCCTTCTGCTCACCTCCCGTTTCCTTACTTTACTCCTTTCATCTCTCCACACCAATGGCTCATCCTCATTTAATCTCATCTCTTACACCTTACAATTTAGTCCCTGCTTTTTCTGTACTGCAACCTTTTGTCTCTAGAAAACATAAAAAATTGTTTAAAAAAAAAAGGTAATTCAATTTTCCTTTCACAATGTTTTTTTTTTACCTTTTCTTTAAATATACACCTCAGGGGGAGTTTCTCACACATTTTACACAACCACTGAAAAACATTCAGGTCCTCTTTTACACAAAAATAGCAATTATTCAAAGCACTTGTGAGCAGTTTCACCTATTCCTTTAACGCCTAAATGTAGCTCCAGCTGGCAATGTATCGCAGAAGGTTCACAACGAAACATCTGGGGTGGCTAGAATCACTGAAAACAAATACTCAAGGAAATAGATACAGAGGCAGTTAGTGAGACACTCACATTAAGGCGGTCGAAGAGGTCATCGCCAGGTTGCTTGTTCTCCAGGAACAGTTTAAGATTCTTAAAAACCTGAAAAGATAGAAAGACATATTTGATAAATGGACTTGTACACCATAAAAATGAACACTTACTCCTCTAGTACGTCTCACCCCAATCTAAGGTTACCGACTTTACTTGCCAGTCATCAATTTCTGTTCATCAACATCACAGGGCTAACTGGGTTAATTTGCATTTTTTAACATTATAGGTCAATGTTTCCCCCTCAGGATCTCATGCAAAAGATATTCAAACATTTTTTTTTAAGTTAAATGCATCAATCTGGTGCACTTTGAATGCTAGATGTATACGCTACATCTGACACCTACTGTGAATGATAGCAAACACTAATACTACTTGCGCTATAATCAAATACCTGCTACTTGCAAGATATAAATTATCGCACACATTCAAACTTATCTAGGCTAGCCAGCCACTTACCTCAAACCATAGATATAAAACAGTAGATGTGACATATAATAACTTGGGTCCAGTTTTATACTTCTAATTGGAACATGGGGTGAAATAGGCTTGTGTTGTCTTTATAATTCTTGTATTTTACCAATACACCAATACAGTTTTTTATTCACAGTAATGAGACAACTGTGCCCGTCTAGAATGGAAAATTGTTTTGATGAGGAGAGGTTGGAGACCCTTCCTAACTGTAAATGACGAGTTATTTTTGTTGATAAAGTTTATTTTGAAAGGTTTTCTTTGCGCTGTAACTGCGCTGCACTGACAGGATTACTTTAATTGATCGAAACATGGATTGTTTAATTTGCTTTACTGAAAGGGAAAGTGTGTAAAGCCACGAGGTAAGCTGACAACAAGTGACGTTAATATACCGGTATAATGATTGCTGGAATCAAGGCGGCTAGTTTTGTGTGACTCCTCTGCCTGAATAACAATATGTTGGCTGATCATGTGGTTGGTTAGTGTTTTGTGCTGCTGTCAAGGACGTGGCTAAAGTTACTGTTGTGTTGACTTGCCTTGATTTATTAAATGGGATTTACGAGTGAAGAGTGCTTTTTGTTAACGCGTTGTGTTTACTTTAACGTTACACTTGATTGCCATGGACTCAGCTGCTTAGCGGTGTGAGATTATTTCAATAACTTTGTTATAATGTTAACGTTACCAAATGTTCCCTTTGAGCTCAAAGTTAACGTAGCTACGTTCCCACAAAGAGCAAGCACTAGGTGACAATGGCAAGAAAAAAAGTTAAGTCTTAACTGCATCCACTGAAGCCAATAGCAGTGTCCAATATAGAAATGTGACCTTTACAGTCTAGTATGTCACCAACAAAGATGGTGGGTGAGAATTGATCGATAGACATACAAGTGGAATAAGCAATGAGATTCCTTGTGTGCTTGAGATTCCTTGTTGAAAGAACGTCAGGTCGCGTTCGTCATTTGAGTAAGTAAGCTAGTTATTGTTTACAGAGTGTTGGAAGTACAGTATCTGTTGCTGCCACTTGCTAACCACACCAGGGTATTAATCAAAGATAGCTTCAGTAGTTTGGTCTGTTGTGACATTTGTTTTTAGCAGCTGTTGCCTTAGCGTTCAGCGTGGTATCTGTCCTGTACCGTTTTGTTTT
>JAVQJL010088057.1:0-31878 GCA_036024295.1 Nannoperca obscura | reverse complement strand
ATAGAGGATTCATCATTAACGTGTACGAACTGATATCGATCTGATAAATAAGATTTAAACCAGCTCAGTGCGGTGCCTTTAATGCCAATTAAATGTTCTAGTCTCTGTAGTAGAATGTGAACAGAACAGTTGGTGCTGTTGGTTTGCTAAAATCTAAATTTACTGCTCATTTTAAACTACTCATTTTAAACTTCAGATTTTTTTTATTAAATCACATTTTGGTGATAAATGTAAAAAAAATAAAAATAAAACTTTCCTCAAAAACTGCAATGAACAAGGTGGAATATGCATGACAAACAAGGATGCAGTCCTGCTTGATCTGCCCTCCAGGAATGAAAACAGCTAAATCAGCAAATGTTCTAGAGAGCTGTCTGCAAACCTTTCATATTAAACACCAACATGTTTCAGGTCCGTGTGAACAGGTTTATGTCTTTGGGCTGTTGAGCCTATTCAAACTTATATAATGACATCACAGCTCATGTGATGAAACTCTGTTAGTTTGATGTTACTATTTAGGTCATGATTTTACACAATGGTGGAGATAGCAGCTACAGTATAGGCAGCAATAAATGTTGTCTAAGCTATTACTTTGCTGGCACACAGGATTGCAAAGGTTTCAGTACAAGTTGTCTTCTCAAACTTTACTCACTGCCTACATAATTTCTGAGTAATGTCCCAGCTGTGAACACCTCCCTAACTGTGTGTGTGGAGCAACTTGATGATTAAAAGTGTGCTCAGCCTCTCCTGATTAAAAAAAAAGGTGAAAATGACCAACTGAGTAACACTGGCCTCTTGTCTATGGTCCCATTAAGGTGGAGTAAATATATGCAAACCCAGACATAAGTGGGCTTATGTCGTGGGCTTAAATCTAACTTCCCTAACTAACTAATCTTTCACTATAAGATACATTGCATTTACATTGCATTTCCACTCTTAGATTAATATTAAACAGTCAGACATACAGCTGAAATCAATATCACAATATTGCACAGATGTATGCAAAACAAAATATGTAAAACAGAAACCTTAAAGCAAGACTAGGTAACTTTGGAAAGACAAACAAATTCTTCCACTTACAAATTCAACACATTTTCGCTCTGACCAATAGCTTTTGGTGGCTAACGCTAGCTAATGTTGACCAACTTCAGGTAGATAACAGACATTGCTGAATCAATTCACCCACTTTATGACTCGTCTCTACTTGTGCTCCTGTTACACTACCTTTTGGCCTCTACCATGATCCCACTGGTGGCTGTCTTAATTTGTGGCTTCAGCAGCAGACAGAACCAGGCTTGCATTACAGACAGGCTTTTATTCCTAATGCCATTAGGTCTGTGTGTGTTCTATGTTTAGCTAGGCTTCAAGAAGAGCTTCCTCTCGGGGACGATGAAGTTGAATTTTATAAAAATTATAACATAACGTTCTAATTTCATCACGTCATGATTCAAGTGTAAGTGAATGTACGATAGTGCTGATCTATTTCCAAGCCCTAAAAAACAATATTACACAATGTGACAAAGTAATCTCTTCACAAGGTCAGTTTAATAGCTGTTCTGGAGCTTTCAATAATATCAAATAATAAAAATATTTTCTTTTGCCAGGTTTCATTTTATATTCAGTCAGGGAGAGACTGTATCTGACAATCTTGTCTTTTAATGTGGTATTTTAAATTGGTCTCAAATTGAATTCCAGGTAGCATTAAAGAGGTCACTAAAGTGCTCAAATCTGTCCTTAAGAAACTTGCCAGTACTCCAAATAAATGAATGATTAAGACTGGAGATTACAGAGGCTCATTGCTCTTTCCTCTGCTCACATCTTACCTGCTGGAAACTAACATTAGCCTCTCATGCACAATGGCTGCTCTTCTTAGCAGAAACCCAGACCTTTAAGGGGGCGCTGCTCTTTCATAGCTCACTGAGATGCTAAGACATAAATAGACCTCTGAGTGAGTGTGTTGTCAAAAGTGTGAGCACACCACTGTGTGACTGGACACTCCCTATTTTCTTTTGTTTTGCCTGAATCAGCTTGCTGTATGTTATGAATACAGTGAGTGAATGCAAAAATACACTGCCTTTAATCCAAAAATGAGACTGCTTTTCTTACTGCCTGTGAAGCTGACTTTTTGGATATAGTGTGTAACAGTTTTTAGAAACCCAAAGCTTTCATCTGACAGCGCTGACAAGCAAGCTTTTTGTGCCAGAAGAGAAATTGCTGCTGAGGGTTTCAGTCTGGAGGTGATAGCTGATATTTAATATTTAATCTTCCACTCCGACATTGAGATCTCTGCTCTGGGTAGCTTCTCAGCCACAAAAGACTCCTCTAGTCATTCAGCACCTATAAATAATTAAAAGTTTCATTTCAAATGATTGAGAGAGCAGAACTGTGATTTAAAGACACTTGTAAGCAGTGCCATGATTATTTTTGCATGCATGTTAGCAGGGGTATATGTCCATTTTGCATGTGTGTGCACAGACCAACAGATGATGAATGGTTGATGATGATGGGACGGATGATGTGTTGAGGTGAATGTCAGGGCATGTCAGTCAGGATTAACATTTCGGCTCTGCTTGACTGGAAGAAGCTCCTTCAGGAATCACATCCCCTTAGTTTTGTAAAGCCAACAACTGAAAGACATCAAGTTTTGTGATTGATTTCAGCTTCACTGAGATTTTTGCACCTTGTACTACTGGCATAGCTGCTACCTAGATTTCCCTGCAGATTTTCAAACGACCTGACTGTTGATAAATTCTCTATTTGACCATCCTAACATTATACTGGAAAATATGTTAACTAAATAGTGCTAAAATATACCATTATTGACATTTAGATGGATTAATTATGTCCAATGTCCAACACAACTAAGTCTACAGCTATGCTAACAACTCTGTGAGGCTGAGTGAAATGCTAAAATCAGCATGCTAACATACTGACAATGACCATGCTAACATTTGCTAATTTGCAATAAACACAAGCTGGAGAACTGAGGCTGGTGGAAATGTCATTAGTTGGTAAACCAAAGTACTGATGATGGCCAAGTCAGAGGATCACCAAAGTGACCAAAATTCTTTCTGCTGGGAACATGTATGTACCAAATTTCACGTCACTCCATCCAATAGCTGTTGAGTTATTTCAGTAGAAAACAAAAAGGGCAACCTCATGGGGAAGCTAGACAACACGTCAGAAGGTCAACAAAGTCATTGGAATACATCCTCTGGGCATTATGAATGTCTGTGCAAAATTCCATGACAACCAACCAACCAATAGTTGATGACATATTTAAGTCTGGACCAAAGTTATAGACCATCTGACAAATCAGCACTGCCATCCCTAGAGCAACATAACTGCTGTGCTTTGAGGCTTACACTAAACCATATGTTTTTTTTAATCTTCATAAAAATTTGCTGTTAACTTCACAACATTTCTTTTTGTATTTTCTGGTTGAAGTAAAGTATCTGTAGCAGTCTCTGTTGTTGTGTCTTTGTTGCTTGTACTTTACCATTCATTCCATCTTCTCAGGCTCTTCATAGTGGTGTGTCATCTCAGTGAATGGGAGGAGTGGGAGGCAGAGTTAGAGAGCATCCATATCCTTTAGAGGGCTGCTATCCTCTTTGAAGTGTGTAGCCATATGTCTAATTAAAACACCTGAGCAGAGTAACCTTGTAGCCTGACAGAGCTGGAGGAGAGAGGGGAGGTGAGGCCAGTTTTACTCAACATGTTGGAATCGTTGACTAAGCAGCTTTTCTGGTATGTTAAGCAAACTATAGCAATAAAAGCAAAGAAGTACATTAAGTGTGGCACTTATGTTCTACATCAAAGTTTCAACTGCATTGCTTTCATCAAGGTGCTTTCTATTATTTCTTAAGGTGGACAAACCACTAAGCCTTGCCAGTGGAAATCTCTCTCTTAAGTCCGTCCTGTTTTCTGTCACAGGTTTCTCTCATCCTCTCTTTTTTTGCCTCCTACTGTCCTGATGTCGCTCTTATTCTCTCTGTTTGTTATGTCCCCGTTTCCAGCTATCGATTCAGTGATTGTACATTAGATCAAATGCTTCCCCTCCACATTGTGCATTGTGCTGTGCAATTGATTTCCTGTCTGACAGAAAGCTTCTCTCTGAGGCGCTTTACTGTCCCTGATTCCCCTTAAAGTGCTCCACTGTTGTTGGACGGTTGGAGCTAAAACACTGGCTCCAAACCTTCCATTAGCCAGACATTTACACACAAATGGTGTCATTCATTTATACAGTAGGGACATAATTATAGTGTAGATACTGCACTTTCTACCTGTATTCTATATTTTATGTTTTTATGTATTTACATATCTGCATACCATTTACTACGTATCTATTTTTATAACACAGGGTTTTACTTGGTTATCTTTAAATTTTAATGTTTTAAGTTTTAATTTTTTAATTATTTATTTCTCTTAACCCTCCTTTTATTAATTTTAATAGGGAATGCTCAGCTGCTTGTGCCAGTGCCCACTCATCCTTCGGGATGAGATCCTGTCCTTGACCTAACATAAAGTTGCATAATTTATAACAATTTCTTTTATATTAACAATTGGTTAAATGACCAAAAGTAATGCGAAAAATAGTGTAGTCAAACCTACAGAGAATGACTCTCTCCTCTCGTACTGTGTTTTGGCATCTTTTAGCTCATTATTTTGGTTTCCCTCAACTCTCATCAACCTAATTTCCAGCAGCAGAAGCAGGCAGCTCAAAACTGCAACAGACAAACTCAACACACTTGCACAGCATTCAGCAGCCAGATATTTCCTCTAGGCACTGCTGGAGAACAAAACAGAGCTACTGGATTTACCATTGTTGGATAGCCAAAAATATGACTTAATTAATAAATGCTAATGTTGCTCTGTGTCTGCTGGATGTGTAAATAGGCAATAGATTTGCTAACACATTAGCCATGTGATAATGTTGTTTTCAGCTTGTGGCGCTGCCGCCAAGTGGCTTTTTGGTTTATTCCAAATTACTTTTTGCTTCATTTCAAACTACTTTGATATTGGTGTAAAGAGTTTATTTCTTCTATATGTTTTTCTATACAGTCCAGGACAAATTATTTTTTGTTTATGAATGTAATTGTTTTTCTTAATTGTTTATCTATTGTATACCATGTAATGTGTGGTGGGTTTAGATATTTACAGTGCATACATGCATTTATTCAGTACTATGTTTCACTTTATTCTCTTGACCTGCTGCAAAATTTTTATACACTGTACATAGATTTAAAATGTATTTCTTCTTTGTGTTTCTGTAGCTAAGATAATTGATGTTTTAATTCTGGCTGAATTTGTTTGTCATGTGATAGCATTATATTCTAGTTCTAGGTCTGGTGAGCAGTGAGATTGTAACTTTGATAATGGCTCTGGGGTCATTGCATCTGTTTCAGTGCTGATCTCTGTCTATATGTGTGTACCTTAATTCTGCCCCACCCTCGTCTGAACAGCACAGATGATCACAGTCATAATCAAAGACAATACAAATGGAGTCTCATAACCCTATATGAGCTAGAGGAGGAGGTAAAGAAAACAAAGAGAGGCAAAGAGAAAAAGTAATTGTGGTGCGACTGTGAGGTGTAATTTAGCAAGATCTATTTGTGAATATAAAACAAAAGAGGACATTATATGTAATTTACAGCAGGGGAGCAGGGAGGGGAGTGCAGTAATGTCACTTTCCTGAGTTAATACAATGACAAGGCAAAGAAAGTATCTATACAAAGTGTGAGTTCTACCTTTGCTGCTTCGTGAGTAACCCAGTGTCAAATAAAAAGTATTAAGAAACAAATGTGATTGTTGTAAATCTGACAATAAGAAACATATGAAGCCACACATGATAACAGAGGATGTGATGTTTTGAGAAAATGGTGGGAAAATAATGTGTAATGAGAAAAAAGCAATGAGGAGAAGGTGAGCCAGACCCGATGGGACTAAGCTGGGTTGTCATAGCAACTCTGTCTGGGCAGATTTAAAAAGAGAAAAAGAAGTGAAGGAGGTAGTGAAAAGAAACGAGGACAGGTCCAGTTTGTTCTCCTCAACAGTCTGCTATAAAAGCAGACTGTTTTCTCCGCAAACTAGAAAAACACCCTGATTGTACTTAGAGAAAAAGCTTCTTCTTTTTTTTGGCAGTGTTCCTTCATGAAAGAGAGGACATAGAAAACAGGCCTGTAAATAACTCCTCACCCACTGACACATTGGCTGCCTGACGACAGTTGGTTGAGGGATGAAGAGAGGCTTTGAAGTTAGGACCTCCACTGTGGAGAGTGGACTGTGATGGCCAACATACCTCAGATACAGATACAATACTGACACAGCACGCAGGGGGTGAAACGAAACAAAGAATCCACGATGTGGGAATGTTAGGCTGACAGGATACAGCATGGGGCTCAAGAGTATAAGAATCTAAATGTAGCAAAATAAAGGCTGTAAAAGTAGAAATAAAACATTAGCAATCGGTATGATCATTAAAATAAATAAATAAATAAATAATTGGGTATACATCGTATCACCAAGTGTTTCCCACTTTCCCACAGTCAGAAGTCTGAAGTTGTGTCAAACAGCAATATTAGGCTATCTTGGCTCAGTTGTTGAGTGGCTAACATATTCATGATCTCATATTCATCCAGGAATTGAGCAAAACTCAGCAGTTGTGAGGCTTGTGGGGGTGAGGGGGCACCTTTTCTCAGGCTTTGTCTGACGGGAGGCCCACAGTCTCAGACTTTAAACTAAGTGCTTGTCGTGTTGTTAAACAGCGTCTGAAATCTCCTCTCCCGACACCTTCCCAACTTCGGAAAAGGGAGAGGTGCGTCCAACAACCTTTGGAACCTCCCAAAACCAGCAATCCAACAGTTACGCCCACTTCACGCAACGATTCTCTGGGGGTTTTTTTCTTCACCAAATACTTCTATATCCCCATTTTGCATGCTCCATTCAATTCAGAGAAAGAACCAGGCTCTAGGTGGGCGGTCATCTGCCTCGACCGTGTGGGTTGAAAAAGGGGGGGGAGAACAGCTACAGACACTTTAACACTTAGGGGATAAGACATTTTACATAGTTCATTTGGAGCATGCCTCTGCCTTTAGGCTAGAGCAGGGATTTTAAAAACATGGCATAACTTTTGACGTACCGGCATGTTGCAAGTTCGATGTGATGATCTTACAGTTATTCCCTGGTCAGTGGCTCCTGGCACACCCATGTGAAGCAAAGTCCTCTAATGAAGCCAATGGTGATAGTAATGGTCTGGCAACAAGGCCTTTTCTGGCTTCAAACAGCACTCTCATTTTTTGATATAGACAGCTCAAGTTTTATTTTGTGGATGGAAGGCAGATGGTAAACTGTCCAAAACAATTAATCAAACAATCAATATTGCCAGCCTAGAACATCAAAATTGGATAGTTCTAGAAAACTCAAGATTACATTCAGTGAGGTACATTCAAGGTTTCTTTAAAGTTAGAAAAGGATTGTGGTTATGGCAAATAAACTATGGTTAAGATAAAGTGTCCCAAAGGCTGTGTGACTTTCAAAGCTATCTGCTCTTTAGATTTGGATGTTTCTGGGGTACGATTGAACATTTTGGCCCATTGGTGGTGCAAGAAGAAAGGTCAAAAACGAAATCACGTATGATTTCTGCATTACATGTATCAACATCTGTTATTAAAGAAGCAACAAAAACTTCACTATAGATCGATGCAAAGTTACACACAACATTAATCAGAGGACAGCAAGTATCTTTTCAATGGCAGCATCATGAGGCCAAATATAGCTGGTGTAATGCAATGGTAATTGATTTCACAACCAGCTGTCTTACATAAGAATGTCAGAGTGAATAGAGATGGAAAGAGAGGGATGGGGTGGAATGAGGAAAGAGAATAGACAGATGGGAGGGTGAGATGGCATGAAAGAGAAAGAAGTGAGAGGGAAATAACTGAAGTGACAGAGAGATTTTTCACATATGCTGGATGGCAACAAGATAAGAAAAAATGTGCAAAGACGCTGAGAAAAAGGGATGGGATGTTGGAAGCCAGGGAAGGAGGATGTAGCGTAAAAAGATTTGGAAAAACGAACTGTCAAACAGTGGTGACAAATCTGAAAAACAGAAACAAAAAAATGCAGAGACAGAGAGAGTTATATAAGCAGAGATTCAACAGCAGAGAATGCCAAGGCAAGAGCAGCAGACACAATGCCTGGGTGTAAATAACACATTCTCTGACCTACACTGCATAGTACTGCAAACTTGTGCTTTTACGATCAATTTGTAAAGTCAGTAATGTTTTACCTCTTAGAACTCTTTCAACACTTGCTCTAATTAATAATGGATCAAATAATTAACATAAAAATCAGTAAATGCTGCTATGAATCATGGACTTTACAAAATTTCAAGCTCTCTTTCTTTTAGCTTCAGACACACAGTTTCCTAAAAGTACCTCTGTTAAACCTGCACCTGCTGAATGTTTGCTAACTGTAACACAAAATGGTCAGATGTATCCAGTATTGTTGCAGTTTGTGCTATTTAGCAAATTTGCTTGACTTTTTTATTTTATTTTACACCCATCATGTTCAGCGCCCATTGCTGTGCTGTCTGACAGAATGTGGGCGGTAGGCTATAGTGTTTACTTTCTTTGGATTATCGAGCTAATGTTAGCTTGATAGCTAGCTACGGTTAATACATTTTAGCTGACAAATTCAAAGAAACGATTTGTTGATGGGTCAATTTGTACATTTGATAAAGTGTAACTACACCTTCAAATCCTGTAGAACCCTCTCTCCCAGCACATTTAAAAAATGCAATGCCTGTTGAGCCATTTTAACCCATGAAATGTACATTTTTATAAATTTGGTAGGAAATGTCAATATTAACAGCAGCATTGATGTGATTCATCACAGTGCAGTGTGCAGTACCTTTAAGCAACACTGTGGCCAGGACTTTGTTCTTTCCAGACTTCTTTTTAGACCAACAAACTGGAAAGGTATGAGGCATTCAGATCAGTTGTTAAGCACAGCAACTGTACAAACCATTATCTACAGTGTAATGTCAATCAGAAATACAGAATAGATATACATGTGACTAATATAAACACGTCACTGATTTATTATTTTTGTGAGAAGAAAAAGGAAAAGTGAAGTGGTGATAAACAGAGGAAAACAGACAGGCTGTTATAAAGTGAAGGAGCTGGAGGAAGGGAGGTGGTGTTGCTTGCTCTCTGTTCTCATATTAATATTCCTCATACATGGCTCCATTCCAGTGGCCTCACAAAGGTCACACTCACCCATTTAATAAACTGGTCACAATGGGAGGGAGACAGCCAGGGAGGAGGGAGGGGAAAGAGGGGGAAAAGAGAGGAGAGGAGAAAAACAAAATCATTAGATCTATTCTAAGGTTTGAATGACAGCTGTGTGTGTGTTTCTAAGGCTGATGGATGAACTGTACAGCATGCACGAGATGTTTTACATTTTAAACTGTCATTTTTGATGTGAACCCCTCCCCCATACCAAAAAGTCATTGATTCTTCCAGAACTCTCTTCTTATCAAGATGATAATGCCTCTAAAACAGCACTGACAACATGTAAGGTTATGAAGTTAACGCTCTTCATTATGAAGCTTATAAAGCCTAACAAAATCTATCCTGCCTATTGGTTGGTGATCTGGTTGAGAAAACAATTAATTCTATGTTTGATCTCCTTGGTGCATAGAAGAAAATGTATGGTGGCCTACCCAGTGTAACCAAATTAAATGCTGAGATCTAAGAACATGATGACAATGCTAAATAAAATCTCCAGGTTAGTCAGACTTATTTGGAAGAAAAAACAAAGGTGAAGAGTAAAATCATTACCCAAACACCCATCACATTTTATAGACCCACTTCCCAGTTTCCCTCTGGTCTGGTGTAAATAAAGAGGATTAGATAATCTGGCTAATTGCTGGATTGTCTACCTTCTGTCTGGTTGTATGACTGCTCGCGTTTTTATTTCACCATTGGACCTCAGAGTTGCCAGATCCCAGCAATCACTCCATAAGTGGCATATTACAATTGCCAAAACAAATCATTGTCAGAACTACCAAAATAAGACCACCTGAGTTATAATAATTTCTACAGATTTTTTGAAGAATGGGTTAGTGGGAATAAACTGATGCTGTTAAATCAAAAACCCACTTTAAAGCAGGTCTTTTTAATATATCTATAGTGGTAATGTGCTGAGTTGTAGACTTGAGACTTGGACTCCTCATCTGCTGTAAGATTTGACTTAACATATCTTAACTGCTGAAAATACTGTTTGGAATGACTGTAACTTACCTGTCACCCGGGTGTAATAGTTAATGTCTGTGTGTGCATCCAGCTGAGTATGATTTGATTTTCAGTACTCTGGATTTACTAGTTTTTTGTCCAAGAGACGTTTTGATTTTGCTGCCTGATATTTTTTAGATTCGGTTTAGACTACCAGCTGCCCTTTTGAATCATTTCCAGACACAGCAGGCAGCCATTCACTTACTGTACTGTAACTTACCTGCCCAGGACCAAACGATAAACAGAAAGGTAGCAATTAGCTGGTGGATACAGTGGAGCATTTAGCAGCTGAAGGGCTAATTATTTTTCTCAAGAATCACTGGAGACCATACCAGAGCTAAAAGACAGTGAATGTTGAACTTACATTCTCAAAACACCAACCCAAACATTTGCCATATCAACTTTATGATTGTTGTGCTGCCCCCAAGTGGCCACAAAAATGTATCCATGTTTTAATCAAAATGGATTTCGGTATTCATAACCTTAGATATTTTAACAAGGCTCTCAGGATGATCTGAGTACACTGTCTACTTTGGAGCTATTTGCACCATTGTGAAAGGCAGCTCATTTGGACACAAAGGCTTTAGCCAACTCTTTGTGCTTTGTCTTTTGGCAGTGGCAAAGATAAGTCTCGTTAGCTTTGACAGGTGGAGCTTTACTTAAGAAATTGGTTCTGGGATGATGTGTATAATTTCTTAGGTTGGATTTTCCCTTTTAAGGCACTGGCACTCTATTGTCACACACACATGCAAACACACACTTCATCAGCTGCTGGGAGTGACTAAGTGGCATCTGGGCTTTGTCTCTTTAAGGGTGTCCGATAAAAACACAGATTGTGCTGTATGACTGCCAGAGAGGAAAGAGAGAACAGTAGAGGACAAATGAGGTTGGAGACAGAAAAGGGTGGAATGAGACAGATAGGAAGAGATTGAGAGGTGTTGTGCGTGCTGTTGATACCACTGTGTCACACTCGGGGGAACGGGGACCCAAGAAGCAGACGTAGGCCGAGGAGGAACAGTCAAAACTTTTAATGGGAACTCGCATGGAAAGTCACATGAAAACGCAGGACATCAAACGCAATGAACCGAGACAGAACAAAGGAAACCACCAGACTAAATAGACAAGACAAACGATGGGAACAGAAACAGGTGGGTGAGAAGACACAGGTGACTAATCAAAAAGGGAGGGAAACGAGACAAAGACAGGAAACTGACCCAAAACTACAAAATAAAACAGGAAGGACAACCCACAGTTTCTGGACCATGACACTGTGAGGGTGTTGCAAACCCTTTAAGGGTCAGTTTAATCTATTGTTGTTTTATTTGGCCTGGTTTTTAGATTTTTGCCTCTGAAATGTCTATTTATGAGAGTGTAAATAGAAACTGTCACTGAAAAAAGAGTGACATGAAGAAAAAATCTGTACATTGTCAAAAACATCACAATGTAAAAAATATCAAGTTTCAAAGCCATATTTTCATAGTCTGAAAACTAAAACAAAATTCAATTTACCCATTCATTCAAGTTTAAAAAGTGTTTCTGTAATGTAGGTTAGCTATATTTTTTTAGGTTTGGCGTGTGGTTAATTTATAAGGCCAAAGCTAGCTACATCCTGGAGTCAGAAGTGAGTTAAGTGGATTGGAAATACACAAAGTAAAAGACTGTTGTAAATCCGTTAGATCGTGTTCAATGCCAGCATCCAAACAGATCATGATTTAATACTAGGGCTAACCAGCCTCCCTGCAATACAAGAACAATGCAGATTATTATTATTAACTTTATTAACTTCCATGTCTTCCTTGTGGATCATCAACTGGTGAAGATACAGACTTTTAACCTGAGACGTACAGCTTCATCCCCGTTTTAGCACACAATAATGTATGTACCTATCAGATTCATATTTAAGACTCGTTTATAGGCTTCACATTTTACACTTTTTAATCAACTCATGGAGCTAATGTTAAGTTTTCAAACAATGCATGGACATGGAGCTATCGGCTAGCTACAGCTGATAAATCAGCTGGTGAAATCAATAAAATAAGACGCCAGCTTCTTATAAGAATTTCGAGTAGTAAATCATTAGTTTTCATTGTAAACTTCATGTGTGCTGTGTGAGAATGGAAATGGCCTGACATGCGTAGCAACATTAATAAAGGAGGGCAAAGCTTAGCGAAGGGTCAGTTGGAGGTATTTCTATTGTGTGAATCTTACCCATCTGCCAGTTTTAACATGAATTACTGAGACCAACAGTATGTCAGTCAGGTGATGTAGTTTCAATAGAGACTACATTTAAAGTGTGTGTGTGTGTGTGTGTAGTGATGTTTGTGTGACTTCATCAAGCAGTGTCATTATACTGATGCTGTCTGACCCCACTCTTTGTGTCTGTTGCCGTGTTTTGTGTGTGTGTGTGCCACCTCAAACACAAAGGTTCATTAATTAGACTCAGTCCTCTTGTCATCTTTAGATGACAGTAGTCTGTGCACTTCCGAGCTCCACTTTGTACAGCGTAATCTCGGTCAGTAAGCATCTATGTCAACTTCAATTTTGAGTGTGTCTTTGTTATCTTGCAAACTGGTTGCTAGCACCTACGTGGATACATGGATCCAGTAAATCAGGGAGGGTTTGCAGAGAAACTAATTCTCATATTGATTCCATCCGCTCCGTTTTCAAATCAGTTCCTCATCTGTCAGATTATTCCAGCTCAGTACAAGATTCACTCAACGATCTGATTCCTTCCATAATTTCACAATGTGGATTTGTGAAATACCCCCCATGAAGGACTTTTCCATTGCACTGAATTGAAACTGAACTGCCATCATCATGTAACACACAGGTAGCAAATGCCGATCAATGTTTTTTTCAGCTCAAACACAAACTGTACTCTGCATGATGAAATTTTAGTGTAACCTGTGTGTGTTTTTGTGCGTGTTGCCATGGTGATTGCAGGTTGCTGTCCAGGATGGCGGGAATGAAGGAGCAGCAGTTCACCGAGGAGAAACCCCTGCTGCCAGAGCAGCGAGGAGTGGACTCAGACATGGTCAGTCAACCTGCTTTATTTAGCATGTGTCCTGTCTGTTAACCTCCTGTCTGGGTGTTCACATATCCGATAAGTGTGTGCGCAGGAAGAACCATTCAGAAGCTCTTGGTGCATTAAGACATGGATGTTTGTGCTCATTAGCGGTGATGGCTTATAATTAAACAATGTGCTTGTTTACCAGCAGAGGAGAAAATTAATGAACTCCATCCAACCGTTACTCTTTGACAACATCACTATGAAAAGATGAAAGCTCATTTAAGCTGAGAGAGAGTGTTGGAGGACAAAGAGGGAGGATAAAACAGCGGTGGGCGGTTACATAAAGGCCACTTATTCCAGGCCACTTATCCATTACCTAAGCAGCAGGTTGTGGCTGAATCGGGGGCTCTTGAATGTTTAAGTGTCTCTCGTTGTGGGAATGATTGAAATAGTAGAGACATGCCAGACCTACTTGATGGGAAAAGCGACTTGAAGAGGCGAGATTTATGCCTGATGGGAATCAGTTTCTCCTTAAACTTCTTAAACAGACGTTTCTAAGTGAGGTGAGTTATTCCTACAATCTGTGGGAAATGAAGAAGGAATGAGTGGCCAAGGCTGATTATATGTGGGAAGCAAACATGGATCAAAATGCTTACTTACAAAATCCTTACTCCCCAGAATAGCATGAAAACAACATAAGCTGCGTTTACACAGACCCTAAAATTCCACTGATAATCAGAATAATAACCCAGTCAGATTAGAAATGCCTCATGTAACCACCTCAATCGGAAGAGACCGATCAGAAGACATTTTCAATCTGGTTGAAGGGGGGGGGGTGAAAATATTAGCGTCTAATAACCATTAAGACACTTAATCCCATCCTTTCTCTGTGGCTGGAATAGATCGGATGTTTGCCCCACGTAGGGGAACATTAGGTGACGTGAACGAGTTTCTGGGAGGGACAGAAACACGGTGACAACAAAACTAAACTTCTCTGTGGCTGATACAACTCAAAAGATTTGAGGATTGACAAAATGAATAAACTTCTTTTCTGTTGTAGAAGTTTTATTCTGATTAAATGCTTCGGGCATGTAAACCCCATCTTATCAGATCACTTTATTCAGCATCCATGTAAACAGTTAAGTTGGAATCTCTAATCAGAATGATTTCAGTCATATTGAAGCTGTGTAACCACAGCAATGCTGAATTAACTATAAAGAAGAGCAGAGTATTCTTCTGCGTTTGACAATCCTCTTGTTTCTGCTGGAGGACTCAGCGAGGTAGCAATTGAAGCCACTGACTAAATATGTCTTTGTCTCACTTGGCCAGTGTGTCAGCAGTGAAGCTGTGCACCCAGGAGGTACAGTAGGTCAGGGCTTTTTGACTCAGTAGCTTATTAAAAGTAGCCTAAATAGGTTGTGCATCAATATGAATGACTAATTCTGCTATTGATCAGCTCCTCTAGCTAAAAGGTCATCAGGCCAGATCATTACAACTCTCTGCTTGTAAATGATCGAGGCCCCTCACTGCTGCCTCATCGATCTGGTTACGTGTTTGCGTGACTCAACGGGCCGCTTGTTTTATTGTTCTGTCTTAGGCGACTTAGGCTCAGAAACACTTGCAGTTTTATCTCCTGCCTCACTCCTCTTCCAGCTCATTTAAAGTCCGTAAGCTCCGGTGTTGTGCAACAGCGTGTTAGTGACCTTAAAGTGCAGTTACTGAGTGATTACCTCCTGGCACACAACACTGGTAAAGCTCTGGTCTGACTCACAGTAAGTCATGTTGGACTAATGTTGCATTCAGTTGCATTCAGTTCATGTGGCCATTAGAGATTCCCTGATGGTTAAAAGCAATAGCCTGCAAGTAAAAAAATAATGTAAAAACATAAATGTAATAATGTCTTAGAATAACCGCTTCTACCATTAGGACACTGAGGTCATATTTTCTTGTAATTTGGGGTTTTTAGAGTTCATTAGACAGCTTTATTAATCTCTAGTGGGGAAAGTCAATTGCCACCAAATCAACTCATATAGACATTGCATTAACACTACGCAACAGACAAATAAAACCATGAAAAGCAACCTAATTTAACTGCAATTAAAAATGAACACAGTCAGTATTACAGTATTTAATGGATTAATGACCTCAGTGTGTGTAAGACCCTGCATACAACCCTGAAAGAAACACACCAGCTGCAGTCTTCTCCACTCTGAAGCTTATATTTACATTGTTTCCCATGTGACATGAATGCAGCATATTCTTGGCCTAGAGTTGCATGTGGACAGGTCTCCACCGACAACCTGCTCCTCTGTCTAATAAAGGAAGGCTACAGATGCTCAGCTTGGCTCTTCTGGTGAAGCTTGAACAGAAGTGGAGCAAAGTAAGGCCAGGAGTCTTTGGAGCTTTACGTGTTTAGATGATCACTGAGTGCAAGGGTTCCATAAAGACTTCCATAAACATTGCATCAGACAGTGAATCATGAATGATGTGCATCACATGTTTATGTTTACTGTATGTTGCTGCTCTGTCTTCCAACACAGCAGGATAAAGGAGAGGAGGCATCGGGGGGGTTACCGTGCCCCGCCAGCCCCGCGCCCCTTAACCACCCCCCTCCCCCCAGCCGCCCCATTCACCGCTGGCATGTCATCGCACGGCACTGGCTTCGCCAGACCCGCCGTCGGACCAGCGGGGTCCTCCCGGTAACTACCAGAACCACCAGAACAAGCGGAACCATCAGACTGGCAGTAGCTACACTGAGTCACACACACAGCCAACATGGAGGAGCAGCGGAGCACAATCATCACACACAGCTAAATCATCAATCAAAAACACAAGAAATTGATTTGTTAGTTCAAAAAGAACATTGGAATGTATAAGTCGAGGAAGTATTTAAAATAAAGTACTGCTTTAAGTCTGCGCAGCAGATTAATATTAATTATTATAAGTGATACATTTAAGTCTACGCACCATTTTAATTTTGTGGCTGGTCATGGTAAAGTTAATTTCTACTTTATATGCTATTGGATTTAGCAAAACAAATACAGCAATACTAACACACAGCAGCATCCTCTGTACACCTTATACCACATTTGGTAAGCTTTGTATCATTCTATAGGAGCCTTTGACTTGATGTGCACATGCTACTGGTCTATTTCCTAGAAATGGTTTATGCTACTTGTGCTTTCACCTTCAGACTTAATCAAGTCAGTTCCTTCATCCTCCTGGACATGATTCAAATCACTTTTACTAATCACTATTAATATAGTGCCAAGTAATAACAGACGTTTCCTCGGGGCTCTTTTCATAAAGACCAGGTCTTAGACGGTACTCTTTATAGTATTAATTACCTGATAAATACTGTTCAGTGTTGCAGTAATTCTGCTTTTCAGCAGAGAGAAACTTTTGAAAAACCTCAAATCTGGGCCAAAATCTACATTCAGGAAAGCAGCCACCAGACCGAGACTGTGAGTTTAGAGGCACACATCACAGCAGCAGATCTTCACAGCACAGCATACCTCTGTGCAGCATTACACAATACACAGACAGAGCGACCACCTGGGCAGACTCCTGGCTGAAGGAGGTCTCACACCATATTTAAACATTAATATCTATTGGTTTCAATGGAGAATACAGTACACACTCCATGTCCACGCTGCTCTCCCTTCTCACTGAGCTAAGCTGCTGCACATCCTCTACATGCAGTATCAGCGGGGTGGGAGTTATAAGAAAGAGAAGAGTGCCACCTGCTGGTCCGACCACCGTAATGTCATCATCAGCATGTTCGCTCTGAAAACGAAGCAATTTGCATGAAATCCACAGGGACTGAAGTTGCCCTTTCAGCTGCACATTTCTGTTGAGACGAGAAATCAGTTTATTGGATTTCTTCCCTTCACATCTTCAGATATCTCCATATTGGAAAACAGCTCATATTCTTCTTATAGGGCAGCTTCAGGTCCTGTTGTGTTTAGTAATATCATTATCTCTCTTTTTAGGTGTGTCCCTGATCTGACTTTGTTCACTCAGTGGAGGGCCACTCCTGTCCTTTCTTTTTGTGTCTTCATTGCTAATAACTTTAAATGTTGACTTTCTATTCTTTTCCCCCCACCTTAATCCACATCTGTTCTTTTGACTCTATGTACAATGTCCATCTTAAATCCTGTCATATTTTCTTTCAGAAATATCTTCAGAAATTCCTCAACTCACAAACTAAGACGATGTGCATGTTTAACAATGCAGCAGTGTGGTAACCATCTGTCTGGGTGTTCTGACTGGTGTCTAACCTCATGTGCATGTCCTTCATTTTTCATTTCTTTGTTCAGATTTCCAGATGTTCTCGCTCTGCTCTATGCTTTACAAAGGCAGCACAACAGGAACAAGCTCTTTAATGACATGTGCTGAAATAACACAGGATCAGTAAACTTTAACTGCTGTGTTGAAAAATGACAAAAACTTAAACTTAAAATGAGTTCAAATCTTGCTCTAAGCATGTGTCATTTCCCAGCACACTGGTGTGAATTCAGTTATATATGAAAAACCTGTTTTATGTCAATACATCTCTTCTTAAATGAAGAGTCAATACCAGATTCCTCAAAAAGTGAGCACTTCAAGATAAAACATACTTTCTTCGAGACTTGTATCCAAAAATATTTAGCCTAACATCAAAGAGTTCAAATACTGGAAAGCCTTGACTGGTGCCGGCACAGCTGTCACTTCTACTGCAGCCAGCTTGTCGTCAATCAGTGTCTCTGAATTTTTAAATCTATTTTGGCAGTAAAGGAGTCAGAACGGCTCACAGGGATTCTAACTCCCCTCAGCACTGTGGCCAGATGACAAAAATTTTATTTTTATGCCTAAATATATGCCCCTGCTCATCTTTGTTTACAGCCGTAGATGACTGTTGAGGTGACTTGCTGTGGGGGGAATCTGGTTGTTGTGCTCTCCCTCACCATGTATTAAAAAGACACCATCTTCCCTCACTTTTTACTGCTGATTGTTCCCAGTCTCCCACATGCACTTTATGCAAAATCATGCAAATGATTTTATACAGTCTCTGAATGAGATACACTGGAAGAAAAAAACAACATACTGATGTGTTAAAATGATAACAGTACATACTCAATGACCCCAGGATGCTTTTAAAGGGGCACTCCACCAATTTTATCCATTAATATCAGTTGTCATGACGTGTACTGCTCAACCTCTGAAAACAGTTGAAAGGAGTGTTTCAAAGTCTGACAAAATAATAACCATGATGAGGTCATAATGATGTAATCAGGGTTATATCAGCTTGTGCTTGAAGACTAAAACAACATTTTTAACAGAAAGCCTGCGTTACAAACTGCTGGTGTGGAAATGTAAACATATGGGTGTTTACAAGAGTGTGATGAACCATAGACTGTATATAAAGACGGAACACGCGTCTGCACGTCCTCTTACTGTACAAAAATGAAGCCAAAATACCCCAGGTACAAGTGCTGCCATCTTGCACCGGTGACATAATTTTGAGCCAAAGTCTATGCTGTATCGAGTTCCCATCAATACACCCGCCCTAACCGATCCACAAGTTGTCAATCATGATGTGACACCCCCTTTTTATAGCATCAAATAATGAATTCAGGCCAAACTTACCAGAAAAATGAACACTTGAACAAACATCAGCATAATAGGAACTACCTAAAATGACAGAAACCATATTTGGAAACATTTTATTTGACGTGTACTTTGTCTTTTCAGTTTGGCCAATGTCCCATCAACTAACATGGAGGGGGCGGGGTTTGTGACCTATACTGTAGCCAGCCTCCAGGGCGATATGGAAATGTTTTGGCTTCACTTTTGGGGTGCTGTCATGTGGTCCATCTTTACATACTGTACAGTTTCTGGATGAAAGCCAATATCTTGTTACATTATGGGAACAAGATAGATTGGCGCTTAAGCCACTTAAAAGCCATTTAACATATAACATTTATTGTTATGTTATATGTTGTGTATCTTATATATGTGTATATGTTTGGAGACAGTTGAACATACTGTACTGCTAAGGTGCTTCTGGGAAACAGTATTTCTGTAAGTCTTGCGGCCTTCAGCTCCAACAGTGGATGCAGCCTTTAAAGCGTGAGGAATATGTGTGTGTGTGTGTGTGTGTGTGTTTTTGTGAGTCAGACCACTGAACTCCCTCTTATTTAAATTTTTTTTCCTTTCTGTCTTCTATCTCTGTTTGTCTTTCTGTGCAGGAAAGCTGTGACCAGCTGATGCCGGCAGGGGATTGGAAGGTATGAACTGATGTGTGTGCGCTGCTGTTATGTTGAGATTGATCTTGCCTCTCCTCTCTGTTACCTTTTTCTTATCAGCGCGGCTCGTCTTTTGTGTTTTCACTGTCATCCCTTTATCATCTCTTCGTGCTTGCTCACTTTGGTAAACAGTGATGCCTGCCTGAGTCAACAAAGAAAAGCAAAAGAGGAAGATTGAAGATAGATATCTGTAATTTCACAAGGCTAAATATAACAAAGACGATAATAACTACCTTGGGATGGAAGTGCTACCTCAGCAATGCTGAAACAAGCTAGTTATGAACACGCAACTTTAAAATACCTGTAGGTGTGACTGTGAGTTTGAATTTCTGTCTTTCTGTAACAGCCCCATTATAGCCTGGTGACCTGTCCAGAGTATACTTGCCTGTCACCCAATTATTGCTGGGGTATGCTCCAGCCCCCAGCAACCCATAGACGTAGGTTAAGCCAAAATAATAAACGGTTGGATGGAAAATCACAGAGTGTCTATTTAATAGCCATGACTCACTGATTACTTGGCTAAGATTAACAGCGTTGTACTTTTTTGGGACGAAGTTCTCCCACACATTGAATTTTCCAGGTGTGCCACATTCCAGCTTAAAATACTTATAGATTTTTCTGTTCAATTTGTAATTATCATATCTTTGTTATTAAATTGTAACCTTGTGACAGGAAAATTTTTTATGGTCACTAGACTAACATATTCTTTATACCACTTCCTACTTTAGGACACCTCAAAGTCAGCTTTGTCTTTATTAGTTTAAACTGTGGGCTACTTAGTCAGCCTAAGCTAAAATCTTTCACACTTAGCTACACTTCGTTCACTTATTATCCTGTGAGCATTAAATATTAAATTAAATTAAATTATAGCTAACATTACCTACCAAAAGGTACTTTGTATAAAACTGTTACCAGCTGCTCCTTGAACAGGAATTCATGCTACCATCTTGGTTACATACCAAGCAAGCAAAAGCAAAGAGCTAAAGATAAAATAAAGGTCAAACATTTAGTGAGCTCAAGTGAGACAGAAAAAAGGTCTCTGATAGACATTTTTGTCTTTTATTTGGAGATACCATTCCCAGGACTCTGGTATTGTGCATGCTAGCTCACTATGAAGCCATTGTTAGCGTATTTTATGACACCTGTGCTGTACCTACTATGCGAAGTCAAAATATCTGCTGTGACAAATGTCTATGGGATGCCTGTGTTGCTGTCTTTTTGATCTGTAAGTGACATAATAACCTAAGCTAAATATAATTTCAGTGAGATTAATTTGGAGTCATTATGGCTAATAATGGGTAAGAAAAATACTTCACTTTAACAAGATAGACTAATGTTAAAAACAAATGCTAACCTGAGCGTTGTCTGAATGTTAGCATTCATAAAATGGCCACGGAACAAAAGATGTGCGTTGTAACTGAAAATTACTTTTTATTGTATAATTTTCAATCAGTGTCTACATTGATTAATTAAAACTAAATCCTAAATTCTTTTGCACCATAAGTGTGCATTCAATGCAGCCTTTTCCACCAGTGTTGGCTAGTTAGAGAGGACTTGGCTTGTTAGAGAGGAGCACCTGAACTCTCCAATTTATAAACTTAAGCTTGAATCATTACATCATCAGTCATTTTTTAAAGAACTGTTGAGTTTCATACATGTAACAACTGCTAGTTTATTTTAGTCATGAATGTGTGAGTGTCAGACAGGAGTGATGAGACATTTCTCATGAAACACCTCTCTTTCACACTTAAACCAGACACGTCTCAAAAAATAACACTGCATTCGAAGAGAAGTGTTGTTTCTGCTTGCTGGCTTCCTATGAGATAAAGAATTCTGCCTTTATCTCATTTAAATTTAATCTAGAAGTAATCAGTACCAACTGTAAAAGTTGTAACAGATAATTCTCTGTTCTGAAGGAAAAATACATATAGTCCACCCACTGAATATTGCAAGCTCCAATTTTAATGAGGCAATATCTTGTGAAAACATGGCCAAAAGTCAGCTAAGTTAAGTTTTTCTTCTTCTTTCAGGTCTTACAGCAGTTGGATTATTGCCACCCGTCTTACTTTCTGTATTTGTGTCATAACTTTTTGACTTTCATATGTATATTTCCTGCATGATATAAGGACATGCTCAACTTTCTCAGCCTCATGGCATTGATTGAAAAGACCTCTTGGATGTTTTCCTATGATGAAAAGTGTGCTGCTAAGATTGCTGTGCCCAATCCTCAGCCTGTTTATTATTACTTGATCTCTCCATTTTGTTCCCTCGCTTCTTAACATACCACAGTTGTTGCGTTGTCCCAATACTGGTGCTACTGTTGATTTGCCTGTCTCCACACATCGCCTTATCCCTCAGATTTTATGTAAGTTGCGTCATTAAGTTATGTATGTAACTTACGTACGCTACTTAACTTACGACCTAAGCAAGTAGTTTTGGCACCTAAACTTAACTAAACCATGTGTTTACTGATGTCAAAGGCCCAGTGCAGCTGTTGCTGGAACCCTCCAACAGTGTAAATGTATTGTTTTTCCAGCGGCCATATACTGTATGTTGTTTTTGGCAAAGAACCTATTCTGCCATTTAGGTACAAGCATGTGTTTTTGTTCTATTTATATCTATTTATATTTTTTCTCATTAAAACACTTCTAGACACCTTAGACTGGTGACTTCAGTCATGTAGTTATTGAAAAACTGTGGGAGATTATCTTATACATTGCAGAAAATCACAAGATCACAGTGAATGTGTTTCAGGTTACATCAGGGAAGTACAGGTGTGGAAGCACACAGCTCTCCTTTTGCCCACGGGGGTTCACAGGTTGTTTGTCAGGCATCTTATGAACAACGTCAGCAGAATGCACCATCAGTGAAAACTGCGCAGAATTAAAAGTCAACACATTTTCAGTTAAGATTAAGAGGAGATGCTGTAAATAGTGTGCCAAAGTACTCTTCACATTCAGTCAAATGTTTATTTGAGATTTATTTAATCAATGATCAATATTCTATTAGATAAGCATCTCATAGAAAATTATATTAACACCATGTTTAATAATTCCAAAGAGCCCTCAGGTGGAAATCCAATAAAACAATGGAGCTGTCAGATCTTAAACTTTATGTCCCTCCAGCATAAAAGACGGCACACAGGTTGTGTTATACATAGGCGGGGGGTCAACAGAGTCATGCAGAGTCAGCAGGGAGAGAGTTAATCTCCTCTGTGGAGGAAAAAGGGGACAAAGTCAGAGAGAGAGAGGAAGGGAAAGCAAAGAGTGTTGAGTCAGCGCATTAAGTGTTCTGTCAACAGGAAAGTGGGGATAGACGAAAAGAGAAAAGAGGGGATAGAGAGAGAGAAAAGGGGGGGAGATGGGGTTGAAGAGGAAGGACAAAGGGCCAGGCTACTGAATGACACCAGAGAGCAACGAGAGAAAGACTCTGGTGTGAATTGTGTGTTAGACAGTGTGTGTGCACTGCAGTCAGCATAATTGTCACTGTGACACCATTACAGTCATGTGAATATGCACGTACGCTTCTCAGCCTTCAGCAAACATCAATATTATATTTTATACACACACACACACATATATATACACATACATACATCCATACATACATCCATACATACATCCATATATATACATGTGCAGTTTTTGCCTTCACAGCTGCAGGCAAAGAAAAGCAATTCGTCTTAGCATGCAAGTCTCAGTTTTTGCAGAGTTTTAATAAGTAAGAAGAACGACATGTCATATTGTTTAGTAAGGAACAATCTTTCAGTTTCTAATTCTGTCTCCTGGTAATAAGGTCACATTTGACTGTTAGCTGGTGGGTTGTAGTTAGCAGAGCAGGAGGAGCTGCATGTTCAGATGTCAGTTTTGCAAAAACTTTGTTTACAATTCCAAAATAGTGTGATTATGCTCTAATTCATTAATTTCTCTGTTATCCTCCTCTCCTGATCTAACCACGCAAGTGAGGGAGGTATGGGTGGAGGACAACAATCTCAAAAACCGACCATAGTACTGGGCGCTAGAGCTAAATTAATTTAATTAATCAGTTTTTTAGTGTTGGCTTCACTGCATTGGTTACCAATTGACCGTCAAATTGATTTTTGAAATTCTTTTAATCGCTTGCAAAGCATTTCATGGGCTGGCCCCACTCTATAGTTTTAGACTATTGTGTCCCCTTGGCAAAGCGAGATCAGTGAGAGGCTAGTTAACGAACTGCTGTAGCTGTTGAGCTAACTGCTAACATGCTAACCAGCCTGGAACATGCTAGCTCTGTCAGTCAGACTTAGTCCCTGAGCTTCCTTACATTTTCCCATGTTTTATTCCCTTTTAGCATTTTGTTCTTAGGATGTTATGTCATTCAAATATTTTTAAACTTTTGCTTAACCAGATAAGTCCTACTGAGGTTATAAACCTCTTTGGCAAGGGAGACCTGGCAAAGACAGCATAAAAAGTTGCAGACAAAAGTAAAGAAAATTAGACTACAGACACAACAATACCAAAACCACATAATAAATTTGGTTATTAGTAGCCTAATTATATATTAATCTACTTACTTACTTACTCACTTACTCTAGATTAGCCTTTTTTTAGTATTAGGCTCATCTAGACACAATTAAGTATGGAGTCATTTATGATGGAGTTTACAACGATAGAGAAAGGTTAAATTAAAGTGGATGGTGATGTGGGTGTAATATCCCTGATTCTTGTTCACTGTTTTATAACATTAGCCTTGGAACAAGATTATTCTGCGAGCTCATGTTTAATGTGCTCTGTCAAATGTGTCTGGTCCCTCCCATTCAGACAGATTTCCATCCAACCAGGTGTTGTTCTGAATTAGCTATCGTGTCAATATTAAACAAACTAAAAGTAGAACAAACAACTGCTCTGAAAGCTTTTGTTGAAAAGAAAGATGTGTTTGCCGTACTTCTGACAGGATTTGATCACACGTTTGGTAATCTGATTGGTTGTAGGTCTATCCAGTTGCATTTTGATCTGCGTCTGATGTTAACGCCCCTCGCAGATTGAAAATTAACTGAGAGGTTCCAGATTCATTCACAGTTGTAAATTTGTCTGGCGATGTCAGGCTAGCATGTTATGTCCAGGCAACCTGCAGATTTACATTAGAGGTCCTCATATTTTTTATCAAAAGATTCATTCATGAATAGCAGCTGTTTTGTTTTTGCCAAAAGGCTGGAATTAAACAAGGTCACTGAGGAAAACAGAAAGACAGGGAAGCAGAAACAGATCAAAACTACAGCAGTGGTGCTGATGAGAGAGAGAGAGTACCATCAGAATAAAGACTGGCAAGACGGCTGACCAATCCTGTGCAGGGGCGGCAGAGCTCCGAGCAAATCCTCTCCAGCCTGCCCCACACCCTGTCTCGTGTGCCTATAAGGAGTGAGGAGAAGGGGAGGGAGGGGAGGAGGACGGGGGCGGCTGCAGTTCCGAGCTTAAGAGTCAGGGTGGGAGTACTGCCGAGCAGACAAAGACTCTGCAGCATCTACCATCCAACTCTCCACCCTATAGTGAGGGCTCACCAGGACCTAGTCCCTTAAAACAGGAGAGGCCTGGCTGCTCGTCTGCCTGTCTGTGCCCTCCCCTTCCTCCTCTTCTTCATCGGCTGAGAGAACAGTTATTGTGGAGCCATGCCTGAGTGCTGGGACGGGGTGAGTGTGTGCTGGATGGATGTATACTGTATCTGAGTGTGTGAGTGTGTATGATTTATCCATATAGCACGTAAAGTCACTCTTTGGATCTGCTGTCTACTATGTGAAAATAAATTTCTCTTGGAAAATTGTCTGATGATGGTTTTTGAGCTGCTAGTGTTTGCCATTAAACGTTAAATTTAGTATATTTTATATATTATTATATTTTATATATTATATTATTCTGAACCAATTGTTGCTGATTTTGTCAACAAAACAAGCTGTGTTACAATGACAATATGGAATAAGTTGTGTCTTTCTGTTCTGTATTCAGAAGGAGAAACTGCAGCATCATTGTAAAATGATGGGTCATTCTTTCTCTGGCCCACTGACACACTTAAGTTCAGCAATGCTGTGCAATGTGCCGATGCACATACCTCTGTGGATAAACACAAGCATGTGTATGTGTGCATGCGTATTAGGGGAAGTGTTAATCCTTCTGCAGTATCATCCATTTTGGCAATTTTGAAACGGAATGAGTAAAAGTGCATGAGGAAATGAAAACAGGTGGTTTTTGCTCTTTTTGGGGGCTTTAGGTCACAGTTAAATAAGGAAATCTGACTAATCGTGTTGCATGTAGCATCAAACTGCAGAATTTTATTCTGAAAGCTGGATTTCCACGTACACTAAAATATATTGTAAATTCCTCTCTGTTTTCCTGCTGGGTGTTTGAAGGTCATCAGGAGCTTGTGTTTGTGAAATGTCTCCTCATGTTTACCAGAATCCAGGCACTACAGGTACAGCCTGCAAACAATGCAGATGCAGTAACTGCCTGGAATTAGATTGCTGATTGCAGATAACACTGATGTTGACGCTGAAATAACAGGGAGATAATCTGGCCGGATTAACTCATAACTGCTGCCTGCATGACGATCTGCTGCTGGGGTCTGTGTGGACTTTTGGCAGTTGGCTGCATCTATAAGTGCTGTTTGTTTCTGCACTGTGAGTCATTTAAATCACTTCAGAAGGCAGACAACTCTTGAGAGCTACTGCAGATTGACAGCAGCAGGTTACCAGGACTTTCAGTTTCTTTGAATAGTTTAAGGCGTGGAAACATGCTGATGAGAGGACAGTAATGATGGCGTGTCTGTGTGTATTGGATCTGTGTTTGTTTGGTTATTATTAGAGTATATAGACAGGCGTGTCAACATCATCAATAAAGGCTTCAGTGCAGTTTACCACCTAAACCAGACATAATATTCCCAGAAACACCACTCTGCTGTGTGTGTGTGTGTGTGTGTGTGTGTGTGTGTGCGCGCCACATATCTCCTACCTCCATTTTATATTTGTCTGGCTCTGACCAGCTGATGCTGACAAAATGTGGGTCATAACTGGAGAGGTTTGGATATACAACAAGCACAATGTCTGGAGTCAGTGTGGCGTCAGAATAATTTAAGAATCTGGGGAAAAAACTGATTATTGACTGTTGGCTGTCCGTGAATTCGACTCCATTACTACCCACGAGGAGTTTGTATATTTTCTTATCTAATCTAATTCTTATCTTAATGCTCTTCGCCCAGTAACAGTTTATTACATTATTACATAAATTCAAACCTCCATTTTCTATTGTCTTTTTTGTCATAGGAGCTTTGTATTCTACGTTCTTTAAAAGGCATTTACAATTCAGTTATTATTATTGCACATGTTAAGTCAATCCACATGTGGATTCACTGTGGTTGTAGCTCACTCTAATTACCAACATTGTTGTTATCTAACTAAGCCCCTGCACCTCTGCTATACTACTGTTAAAGCTGTAACACTGAACATTTATAAGGATCAATCCCACATGGACTGGCTATTAGAGCATTTAACTGAAGTTAAATAAAAAGCAGGTTAAATAATGAGTCAATGTACAGACATACTGATGTGTCGTGTCTCAGTGTGAAACACTTGAGATGACGGATCAGGGAGGTGTGCACCTGTTTACCCTGGGAGGATTCAGGTGCAAATGTTCTTGAAAACCGATAACATTGTGTGAACCACCAGGTGACTGAGATTAGTTTGTGTGTTTCACAGGAACATGATATTGAGACCCCTTATGGAATGCTGCATGTGGTGATTCGCGGGGCACCCAAAGGAAACAAGCCCGCTATCCTCACCTACCACGATGTGGGACTGAACCGTGAGTATCCACGATATGTGTGTGGGTGTGTGGGTGTGTGGGTGTGTTGGCTTGACAGATGTTCCAGGATTTTTAGTAAGGGCTTTCTGCACTTAACAGAGGTGATAATTGGCCTCTAGGCCACATCATTCCTTCCTGCCAGCACCCAAACACACACATTTGTTATCATCTCCAGCATATGCCAGCATGTAATACAGGCTGAGTGGTCACTCAGCAGAGGAAGAAGAGGATATATGTAGGGAGGATATGAAAAAATTAAACAATGAGAGAATAAAAACAATGAGAGAGGAAGAAAAGAGTGGTTAGGGTTAGGTTAACATAGGGTTATGTGTGGAAAGTGGCGACAAAAATAGAAAAGATAAAGAGATGAGGAGGCAAATGAAAAAATTTGTGTGAGAGGCATCGATGAAATGTAGGTCAGAAAAACATCCCCATCCTGTGAAGGGAGGTGGGGTGGAGCCAGCGGCAGTCTCTTGATGGGTGGAGCTCCCTTGATGAGATGGTGGGGGTATGGAGGACAGGAGGTCTCATGGACTGGAGCTAATCTACACTGCTGACTGCTGGTTTTACTGTAGATGTGTGGCATTTGTTGTCTGTCCCACTGCTTTTTATTGGTCCTCGTCCTTTTGGTAATCATTATTAAGCTGATTAACCATCTAATTTTGAAATAAATATAAAGTAATAATCACAGTAATATATATAATAAATTAAAGAATACAATAGAGCAGAGCAGAATATATACATACGCTGGACAAAAATATAAACGCAACACTTTAGTTTTTGCTCCAGTTTTACATGAGCTGAACTCAAAGATCTAAAACTTTTTCTATGTACACAAAAGGCCTATTTCTTTCAAATATTGTTCACTAAATTGTCTAAATTCATGTTCGTGAGAACTTCTCCTTTGCCGAGATAATCCATCCATCTCACGGGTGTGGCATATCAAGATGCTGATTAGACAGCATGATTATTGCACAGGTGTGCCTTAGGCTGGCCACAATAAAAGGCCACTCTAAAATGTGCAGTTTTACTGTATTGGGGGGGTCCGGGGGGATCAGAAAACCAGTCAGTATCTGGTGTGACCACCATTTGCCTCATGCAGTGCAATTTTGTGAACAATATCTGAAAGAAATAGGCCTTTTGTGTACATAGAAAAAGTTTTAGCTCTTTGAGATCAGTTCATGTAAAATTGGAGCGAAAACAAAAGTGTTGCGTTTATATTTTTGTTCAGTGTAGAATCTGAATGAAAAACTGTGGAAAGACTTAATATTAAGCAAGCAAAATGGTAAAACTTTTAAAATCATATTAAATAAATTGATTGTTTTCTTGATGACTCCAAACCCTCCTTCATGAATGTGTCAACACCTCTTGCCATCATGGGTTTACTGAAAACAGTGATTCAACACCATAAATATCCATCCTACATGTCTGCTTATTTAAAAACTCCAACATATTCCAACTCTTTAATATTTCTTTGTATTATCCAGGTTTTGCTTGTCAGAGACGAGCTGCTCTCAAGAAGATAATTACCCCAACAGTCTTTGTATAAAGGTCAATGGGAAACTTTTTCCTTTGCCAGTAAGTGTCTGTTTTACTCTACAACAGTTCCAATAAAAAGGCAATCCAATGTAAGTATTCTTGTATAAAGACGCTAACGAAGCATTTGATTCCTGTAGGGTTTTGCACCACCACCAAAAAATGGCGTGGAACAGAAAAGACCAGGACGTCCTCTAAACATTACCTCCCTTGTCCGACTCTCCTCTGCAGTACCCAATCAGATTTCAGTGACATGGGCACCTGAAATTGGAAAAGTGAGAACGTAAACACTCCCTGAAACACTTTTCAGCTTTTTGTTTGTCATGTTTGGGGAAAGTAACAGTGACGTCTCTGTTAAGGTTGTTTGATCATGTTGTTTTTCAGACATATTCTATGTCTGTGTACCTGGTGAGGCAGCTGACATCACCACTGCTCCTGCAGAGACTAAGGATGAAGGGTATCAGAAACCCAGACCACTCCAGAGCGCTAAGTAACTATACAGTAAAGCACTATGACAACACTTGTTGCCCTCCAAGTGGAAATCTAAAGTTTCCTTTGTCTTTCTCTGCACTGTCCCCCTGCCCTCTGTGTTCCAGTTAAAGAGAAGCTGACAGCAGATCCAGACAGCGAGATTGCTACAACAAGCCTCAGAGTCTCACTTATGTGTCCGGTAAATGAAGCATCTGTTCTAAATGATTGTGATTACAGCAACTTTCAAATGATTCTGACTGCAAAATTTATAGTTTGTAGAGAAATGAGAAATCAAATTAAACCAAATTAAAGTTGGTGCACTGCATGTGTTGTGTCTGTGGATGAGATCAGGGTCTGGCTGCATGCATTACTCTCTGTCAAAGTGTCTCTTTTAAAACCTCTGGGGGTTCCCAAAGGCACTGAAACTGGAGACAACCGACCATTCTTTTGTCCAAAATGACAGAGGAGCGCTCACACCAGAATTATTTTTTTACTTTTGTTGGCTGTTATGACATAATTCTTTAGTAAACAAGTGAACAAGCCTGTGATAACAGTGTTCATTACATCTGTCTTTGCCAATTTTGAAATACAACAACTTCACAGTTTTGTTTTGGAATTGTGTAAGAACGCTGTTGATCACTTGTACTCTGTCTTTAGCAAGGATGGGGATCATTAAGATTTTAACAGATTACCAATACTGCGTATCGATCCAGTACTTTAATAGTACTCTTGGTAATGGTATCAATTCTTTTTGTTTTCTTCTTGGTTCTTTTCTGCTGCTGCAGCCCGTGTTCAGTGTTGTGCGTTCAGAGAAGCTCTTGTACAGACCTCGGTTGTAACAAGTGGTTATATGAGTTACTGTTGTCTTTCTCTCAGCTCGAACCAGTCTGGTTGTTCTCCTCTCACCTCTGGCATCAACAAGGCACTGTCGCCCACAGAACTGCTGCAACCATGCCACGTTCAAAGTCACTTAAATCACTTTTCTTCCCCGTTCTGATGCTCGGGTTGAACTTCAGCAGATCGTCTTGACCACGTCTACATGCCTACATGCATTGAGTTGCTGCCATGTGATTGGCTGATTAGACATTTGTGTTAAAGAACAGTTAACCAGGCATACCTAATAAAGTGTCAAGTGAACGTATATGTAGATAACATATTTTGTCATATCAGACTGCATCCAGAAGAGCCGATGCTGGAAGTAGCTAACAAGTGAGCCCCTCTTGCTTCCTTCTCACCTCTGTTGAGAGTAGCACATGCACAGTACCGATCAGACTACTCACTTTGAGTAGTGGCATGTCGCTGCTGTTTGACCAGCATATTACACATGAAAACACCATGTCGCTTCTCTTCCACCGCCGTAGACCACTCCCCACTGGCTTATATCATATGCTGTTGCTGGCTGTTGGAATGTTGCTACTGTGTGCCACATGAAAATGCTATGTCAGTTTTATTAATGTTCCAGTGACATACACTTGACATCATGTCCATTGGCATATACAGTGCATCCAGAAAGTATTCACAGCCCTTCACTCTTTCCACATTTTATGTTACAGCCTTATTCCAAAATGGAATAAATTTGTACATTTGTTGTTTGTTGTAATTTGTCCTCAACAAAGTGAAAAAAGTTTTGAGATTTTTGCAAAATAATTAAAAATAAAAACCTAAGAAATCACATGTACATAAGTATTCACAGCCTTTGCCATGAAGCTCAAAATTGAGCTCAGGTGCATCCTGTTTCCACTGATCATCCTTGAGATGTTCCTACAGCTTAATTGGAGTCCACCTGTGGTACATTCAGTTGATTGGACATGATTTGGAAAGGCACACTCCTGTTTATATAAGGTCCCACACTTGACAGTGCATGTCAGAGCACAAACCAAGCATGAAGTCAAAGGAATTGTCTATAGACCTCCGAGACAGGATTGTCTCGAGGCACAAATCTGGGGAAGGGTACAGAAAAATATCTTCTGCCTTGAAGGTCCCAATGAGCACAGTGGCCTCCATCCTCCGTAAATGGAAGAAGTTCGGAACCACCTGGCCGGCCATCTATACTCAGCGATCGGGGGAGAAGGGCCCTGGTCAGGGAGGTGACCAAGAACCTGATGGTCACTCTGTCAGAGCTACAGCATTCCTCTGTGGAGAGAGGAAAACCTTCCAGAAGGACAACCATGTCTGCAGCAATCCACCAATCAGGCCTTTATGGGAGAGTGGCGAGACAGAAGCCACTCCTTAGTAAAAAGCACATGGCGGGTTGTCATGTGCTTTGTGCCATGTGCCTGGAGGACCCTCAGACCATGAGAAACAAAATTCTCTGGTCTGATGAGACAAAGATTGAACTCTTTGGCGTGAATGCCAGGTGTCATGTTTGGAGGAAACCAGGCACCGCTCATCACCAGGCCAACACCATCCCTACAGTGAAGCATGGTGGTGGCAGCATCATGCTGTGGGGATGTTTT
>JAVQJL010088056.1:0-21017 GCA_036024295.1 Nannoperca obscura | reverse complement strand
AAAAACATCTGTTTGGATACATAAATGTGGCTTAAAAGCAGACTCAACCCCCCCCCCCCCCCCCCAGGCTTGCCTTTGATTGAAACATTTCTGTACTTTGAAAATGTGTTGACACTTTCATCCCTGCAGTCCATAATATGCATATGTAGAGTACTGTACGAATACCCTGCTCAGTGAAACTAGGTGACTGTGTGGGCACTTTCACACGCTGATATCCCGCAGCTCTTTCTTTGTTTCAGATTTGCCCATCAAACATAAATCCTTGTGTGGTTGGCAAAACATACAGTGCCTCTATTACAGAAACTCACAGTATAAGAGAAGCATTTTTTTTCTTTGCTTTTATAGAAAAACATTTCTCACTCTGCTGACAAAGGTCAGAAATCTGTAAAAGGCACGCCATTGAAAGTTTTCCCTTTTTTATTTTTTTATTTATTTTTTTAACCAGCTGTACTCAGCTATATATAGGTCATCAAAAGACACCTTTCGCACCAACTCCAACATCTGAAGGAGGTTCGATACAGCAAAAGAGCTGTGTTAATTATTTAATTATTTATTATACAATTAATGAATAGAATGCTTGTACTTACAGACACCTGGACATACATACATGAAATGCACAACAAGGTTGGAGGCATCCTGAGCAATGAACATTGGTAGCTTTTCATTACTTTTTTTTTTTTTGCACTACTCACAGGGAACTAAGTGCTTTTAGCCGCAAGCATTTAAAGTGATCATCCATCACACAATTAACACCGACCACCATAGGTGAAAAAAACAAAAAAAAACATACATCAGTTGCACTTCTTAGTTGTGTTCCACCCCCGGTGCCTTGTATAGTTTTTTGCAGCAGCAGGCTGCGATTTCACTGCTCACTAAAATATTTCCCCATGTCGTAATGTTTCAGTAAGGAAACAACAGCTTTTTTTTCACACATGCATTTGACAGCTCTTGCTTGCAGCAGACTTGAAGCGATGTGCACAACACAAGGAAACAAACTAATGAGAGGAGATTTGTGGAAGGGGGACAAGGAAAGAAGAAGGAAGAGACAGATTCTCTTCTGCTGTACCCGAGTCCCTCTTTGTCGCATTTTTATCGCTTCATTAGCCACTGTGGTTTCATCCTACAGCCTTGGAATCCCTCAGCCCTCACCAGATGACCAAAACTTCCTATAAACATGCTTCATATTGCATTGGTCCCCAGATGAGAACAAGGTCTCATTGGCACTAGCACTCTTTTCCCTTTTGCGTGGCAAGGCTGTTGTGTCTTGTTTCTTTGCTAGAAGCAAGTAAACATTTATGCCTTGACATGCTCACATTGTTTTTCCCAAGCTTCTTTTCTCTAATTGGAAACCATTGTCTTTGGTGACTCTAAAGACCAATTCTCTTTCAGATAAACTGCTCTAATGAATGCACCTCATTGGACTGCAGATTTCAGTCGACACAGGAGTGGGAAGCGGGTACATAAGCTTGAAGGGAGAGCGCTTGAGAGGGGTACTCTACCTTACAAAGTGCGTTGTACGGCGTTGCTGAGCTGAGATGTGTCTGGTGCCCATCATGAGGCCAGCTGATGGCTCATTGAGTAGAATGTGCCCAGGAGGAGAAGGACAGAGATCAAATGGGCAGCTAGCCTCCCAAGTCTTGTCTGATTAGTCTTTTGGTCCAGACGCCTCACATTGACGGGCACACTGCGTCCGGTTTCCGTGTCCATTTCTGCACCAAGAATGATGCAAGACAATGCCATACACCTCTGGCACCCGGGGGCATCATTTCCCATGCTCTTATCGTCCGCTGAGCACCCCACATCATGAGCCAGGTTATCTCACTAGCTGATCATTTCAAGATGTGTGTTTGGCCACGAAGCACAATAGGAAGTCAAAACTAAGGTGGACTCATTTCAGTCCTATCAGTGTTTCACAGATGCTGGTATGAAATGCAAGCTAGTGAAGAGCTATGGCATTTGAGCAAAAAAATCATTGATCAAATATCTGTATTTTTCAATCAATTTGATAGCAAATTATGTTAGAATGGGTAAATATGATGATATATTGTATACCACAAGATGATTGTGAGATGGTCAATGAGCAATGTTTCTATCCCTTTAAAACCGTCTTTAGTCGTAGGCCACTGCTGTTTTATGATAACATTGGGTTTAGAGGACTTGTGCATCAGTGTGATTTACTGTGATCACTGGATTAGCCTAAATTGTGATATAATTTTTGTAATATTGTGATACTGGGAGTATTGTTTAACTGAGAGGAAGCTGCTTCAAGATCCTATATATCATTTTTGGGGACACAACCAAGGAATTGCAATACAAATCTCAGGGACTGTGAGACGATTAACTGAACAGCAATAAGCAAAAGCACCAAAAAAAGATTACTACTACACAAAAGTATACTTATTTTTCCAACTGTTCTTCTATTTTCTATCTATATTCAAATAAAACAGGGAAAGAAATCACTCATTGCTTGGTTAGAAGGCAGCACAAGCCACTAAAGTTTCCTGGTTAAGTGTTGTTGAGCGAGACAATGCCAGACACGTTTCTTAAGACGGTCAGATATCTCACCCTTAGAGCAACAAAAAATGACTCCAGTACCTCCTGCCTGACACCACACCAGGGAAATGTGGTACTGATGTGCTGCTTCGGAAAACGAACGGTTATCACACTTGACACTTAACACTTTTATGTCAACAGACCTGGTGTCAACATTCCCACAGGGAAATCATTTTATATTATAATTATTACTGCTAATAATATTTTGATATGAGCAACAACTCTTAATTTAAACGGCTTGAGGGAGATTTATCTCAAGCTCAAGTGTGTGTGTGTATTTTAGCACGCGTGCTTGTGTGTGTGCGTGTTGAGGGGGTTACGTGTTGACGTAGCCCAGATTAATTTATAGCACTTTAACAAATAATTGGCCTCCGCTGTGAGTGCATGATGTCCTTGCTAATAGACGCATTATATATAATTTCCTGCACAACTCTCCGATTTGACCTTTTGTTTACGTTGAGTTAATGTTAAGATTGGATTTCTTTTCCTCCAATCAGCATGTTGTTGTTTTGCTTAGCGGGATATGCTATTTCCTAATGACATCCTTGTCCTAACAAAAATGCAGTTGTATCATATGAAACACATCACCGGTATTTCTCACTTTTGATAACAATACTGAAAGTGCAAACTTCCAATTTTATCCTGTTACTAATAATTTCATTATTTGGATTTGGCTCACTGTAAAACCATTTTCTCTGGGATTTTTTTTCTGTGCTTTGGCTGCCTTCTACTCACGGGCCAGTGTGGCTAATTAGCACCTGATCTGAGAATCATCAGATCAGCATGTGTGAAGTCTGTGGCTCCGATCATTTGGGGAAAAGCATTTTGCTGCTTTCTCCCTCTACTAGTGTGGACATAAACTGGGAGGATTAAAAAATCACAGATTAACCAACAAAAAAGAAAGATAGTTTTTACTTTAATCAAAAATGTGTTGCTTGAAATATCAGTCAGCATGAGTCACTGGAGGCAATACAGCAGATGTTTAGAAAGAAGTTTTGTACTCACAATGCATGAATATTAACAGTTTGGTGCTTAATTAATGTTGTTGCCCCAAAGTGTTGTTTAGCGTGTTCATTTAAGTTAGGATATAAATCTGGAGTACAATAAAGGTATCACGCTACCGTCAAATCCTGTCTGTACTGTAGACACATCAAGACAAAAAGATAAAGCAGTGGAACATGAGATTAGTCATGTAGAGTAAATGAGAAAAATAGAAGGATTTGATATTAAATTAGAATTTTTGTTCCTCAGTACTTAGCTCAGTTGAATGAGGAGACAAAGTCACCCTGGAAACAAGCATTAGGAGTAAATAATATGAGCCACTGTCTGCTCCCTCAATTTAACTCAAGCATGTCTTATTAAAAATGGAAAAAGGGCCCATGCCACATTAAGGATTAGATATTTGTATTTAAGCATGAAATGAGCCCTATGCTGTACAGACAGACAAATATTTCGACCCAACCCGAATACATATTCTGTGCATTTGCATGAAACATAGGAAAATGTGGTTGAAATATGTACAATAATGCCTCATAATCTGTGCTAATGCTCCATCACCTTAATGAATAAATCGGAACATATATTCAAAAAACGTTCAACAAAATGTCTAAAATGCGTCTCCATACGGAAAGCAGTACTGCCGCTAACTGGGTGGAGTGCACTGTTTTTTTATGATCTTGCTTTAACCTTTTCAATTTGTACTGCACAGTAATCCCTATGTGAATTTCTGCTTTCAACCAATTTCTGTCACAGCACTGTTCCAGTGATACATTTTCTCACAGAATGAAGACAGAAAATGCTTTATCATAATAAACTCACTCATAAAATTTATGAAGAAAACAAAAGCCTTTTTTGTCTATTTTAGCACTCTGCCAAATTCAGCATTCTGTTGTGTATTCACGACCTGCTTTATGATTTATGTGTTGAAAAACACTCCCCATATATCCATCAACCAGCAGATGCAGATGCTGGCTCCAGTAATCTGGAGGATAAGGAATAAAAAAAATAAAAAAAGGGGGTAGGAAGAGAACTGTGAAGCTGCAAACATATGCAGACTCATTATGTCCACAGTGGCCCTGATGTCTTCTAAGACCATCTGTTTTCCAACTTGTGTGCCCTTGTGAGCCAAAGCCCATCTGTGATATAAAGAAGAAAATTGCAAAAATGTTGTCGGACATTGGTTTGGTGAACAAAATTGCATCCTTAGTTAGCTAATAAAAGGAAAAATATATTTCTCTCCATTTCTCTACAATTTCCTTTAGCACTCTGGTGACCAGGAGTGGTGGAAGAAAATATTTGACTTAAGTAAAAATTGTACCTTAATGTAGAAATACTCTGTAAAAGTTCTGCATTCCAAATTTTAAATAAAGTAGTTGGTATGAGCACCAACATATATTTGAAAGTAAAAGTACTCATTATGCAGAATGATCCATTTCAGAATAATGCGTTATCATCAGTAATCTAATCGTTAATTGATTATTGTATATATCACTTTGATAGTAAAGGTGGGGCTAATTTGGATTACTTCATATTCTGCTGTGTGGCTTAATCTATAATAATATATCATATTTTATTTGTTAGTTTTTATAATCTGAATCTTAAACTACATTTATCAAATAAATGTAGTGGCGTAAAAAGTACAGTATTTCCCTCTAAAATGTAATGGACTAGAATTATAAAGTAACATTAAATGGAATTACTCAAGTAAAGTAAGTACTGTACAGTAATTGCATAAATGTACTTAGTTTCCACCACTGCTAACCAGTCACACTTGGCTGCATATTTACTGTTTTGGGATTTTAACAGATTGCTCTCATGGTAAGTAGCACAGCAGCATTCTTGTAACCAGCTTGTTTACCGATAACGCATTGACGTGCAGAAATTGCCTGGGGGATTTGTAACAAAGAAAGTTGCACACATACACCATCGCCATGTATTAGCTGCCCACTCCTACTAGAGTTACTGATGACCACTGACAAGTTCTGCTCAGCAATTACCATCACCCCCACATTTAACATCTATAACTCACATATGCAGCCACTTAGTTACTTGCTGCCACACAGCTTGCGTTTCATGCCTATAAGTTAGTTTGACACAATACATTATCAGTGTTGAGTGCAGTCATTCTCATTTGTTTGAATTGTGTAATTTGCATATCAAGCAACATGCAGATACAGTAATAAGGATAAAGTGGTTTAGGGTGATGTAAGGCTGCAGTAGCCTGGAGGTCAGATGGGCAAAACAGTGATTCAGATTGCAGCTCAGAGAGGGGTTGGGGGGGGGGGGGGGGGGTTGGAAATGTAATGAATGAAACAGAATTCATGTAAGATAGAATACAATCTTTATAGCCATACAACCAGATGCACATGTATTTAAATTAAACCATAAACTCTGACTGAATTCTGAGAATCTCACTGGCATGCTGTACACATTTAGATTATTTAGGTTTCCCTTGACAGTGGTCATGTTTTTGTACCATTTTTACGTTTATTTAAGGTGTCTCCGATTATTACATTGAGATGAATGGAAACGCACCGTATTTGGAGGAAATCGCAAAGGGGATGGGAAGATGTGAGATGTTCAGAAATCCGTTCATCGCCAACAGATCATTGTTCAAATACAAAAATGTCCACTATTAGTAAACCATCAGAAAAACATACTGTGCATTTAAAACTCATACTTATTACCAGAATAAACAGTTTGATTTAACAGCTGAATGAAGTGAGTTTATAATGCCGTATTTCTGTTGCAAATTATACATCACAATGTCTAGGTCGGTTAGGGGTCAGTATAAAAACTGATGAATGCAATATGAAGACCGTTTCAGTGGGTACAGTTTTTATGTTTCATTGTATTTCTTTCCTCATCAATGCCACTTCAAGTTTCTCTTCACTTCTCCTTCGGTGTCCTACAGTACTTGTTCAGCCTGCCAGCTGTCTGATAAAGACATTGTCAAAGGAAGGTGTGAACGGGGAGTCACTTAATGCACATTGATCAAACAGATTAAGGACCAAGTGCCCACACTGATGTTCTTCCCCCTGTGCTGCATGTCATTACCTGCCTGTCCTTGGTGGGACTCTTTGATATGTAGCCGAAGTCACTGTATTACATAATATGCCACTAATTGCCAAAGTTATGCAATCCTCTCTTGTACTTCTGCCTTTAAAGCTTGCCATCATTGGACGCATTTTCTGCTCAGGTGTAATTCCTGCTTTTCTGCATTTTGATTGTGTGTGTGAATGTGTATTCATTTTCTTTTTCAGTTCTTTCATTTGTTTTGTTTTTTTTCACTAAAAAAGAGAAATAGTAAATACCCTTCTTCTACACATACCCACGACTGTTGTCATAGAATTGTGGCAACAAAACAAAAGCTTCATCTTAATTTGTCAGCAGGAGGCATATTCTTTTTCAGCTGTGGCTTCGTTAGCACCCATGGTTCTTCTGAAATGGTTAGCATTAACAGAGAGCTGCCCAGAACAACCGTGGTTTTCCATTGTTAGCTAATCAGCTTCACTGAGCAATTTGGTTAGAAGTCCTTTGCTCAAGGGCACCTCAATGGTAATTGTTGAGGGGGATGAGTGATTCTTTGCCCTGATTTTGCAAGCCACTCTTGGTATATGAACAGGAGCCATGCCAGCCCCGCATGCATTTCCCTAAACTCTAGCACCACTTCAATTTCATTCAGAAAAAATGAGTCATCCCCAACCTTTTTCATTTTCACCACACTAAAGTTGCTTAAATGTAGCACTGCTGTAAAGAGTAACTATACAATAACCAGTGTGCTGTAGATCAGCAGTCTCCAACAAATCTGACCTGCTTTGATCTCATCACCTCCTCACTGTCAGCTCACAGACAGCCTGTCTCCCTCAGAATGACAGCCATAATAACCATCTCTGGATGGCCTTGTCTCAGATGGCTTTAGATAACACGCTTGCATAACGCTTTAACTGCCTGAATTTATACCCTGGATGTGCCTGACCCTCACCCTGCTACCTCCAGGGTGCAGCTGGTGCTGGTGGCACAGTTTTCATGAAGCCCAGCGCTAATCCTTGTATGTAATCTGGCAGTTCCAGCAGCAGCCAATCACAACCGGTTTGTACTCTGTAATATTGGAATGAAAATGGCTGACAGCAGAGCGGGAGCATGTGACGCCAGTAATGTGCCAGATAAAATGACGACTGTCATGATGCTGTCCTTCTTTACTTTGTGTGTGCTTATAGACAATTGTACTGAAGATCCACACATATAGACACACAGATTTCCATCATATTTTACAGGAAGTAAAAGAGATGATCATGGCATTGCTTTTTGGCAAGTCTATCTCTCCAATTAATTCCAAAATCACACTGAATGTGCACAAGTTTTAAACAGATTTTGCCGTAAAGGCATTGCCTAACTCACTTTTCCTGCAAATTCAGCATCCATTTAAATTAGGGTGGCAATGCATGATGAGCCAATCTGAGCATCAAAGGTACTGTAAATGTTTGCATCATCAGTTAGCTACCAGCCTCAATTAGCTTCGGCTCCCCACTGAGAGTAGTGACAGACAGAGGGAGGAGAGGAGCCTGTCATTTGAAGCATGAAATCCCTTTAACCAAGTCCTCTGTCACTCAGCAGCCAGTAGGGGAGCACAGCTGTAAAGGCACAGGTTAAGAGGTAGGGCCACCAATGCTGCCTGATCTGTGTACCGAATGGCGATCAACATTACATCACATCTGCAGAATATAGCCATCACTTATGGACCTCCTCTGTCAGCAGGCGTGCCATATCAACACCTCAGCGTTTCACCTAGTTACATCTGGCAACTCTAAGTGCTGCAGACTAATAAAGTTAATACACGATGCACTTTTGTCCTGCTGCATCGTATTTTGTTTGGTTTATTACATTTTTTTTTAGGTAGTTCACTTTTGCAACACTTTCTTCTGTATTGTCCCTTGTATATAATGCTTTGTGCTCCATAAAAACAATGACAGCAAATTTAATCTATTACCTCACCGGGGCATGGTACGTTATTGTTGTTCCTTAGCACTCCCTTACCTCACATACTGCAAGTCTCCCAATGTGCAGTGCTGTTGTCTGCCTACTGCCTTACAGTAACTCAAAAGCTCAAAGATAACATGTCGTTCTTCTGAAAAAAGATAGGAAAGGCCCAAATGTCGATTATCAGGTTGTTTATTCTAAATATAATAAATATAAATTAATCAATTATTTAAATAATAAATATGTTTTATTTGCTTAGGTTTTGTTATACCAGCTGTCTATATTTATCAACTTATTGAACAAAGGATAAGCTTTTGAGATGCATCATTTGGTTTTCAACAAGGTCCTGACAAGACCTGACCTTTCAATCTATTCTGTGCTTTAAAAAAAGAGAAGAAGATAATTGTTGTTATAACACTACTTCATAAATACAGAAATAAACATTAGGAAAAATTATTTGATTTCAAATATGAAAAAAACATTTTGCACTTTCTGTCCTACTCCAGGGCATAAGGTCTGGATTTTGTATTCATTTTGTTCTAGCATATAGCAATTATACCAATTTTACAAGTAAGACAATGTCTCCCAATGCTTCTGCCCTGTTCCAAAAAGACACTTTGTGAGATAATAATATTAGGCAAATTAGCACGGATATGAAGGAAAGTGCCAAGCCGGTTTATGACAATGCTCTGATCGTCTCCTTTGTTGCTGCTTGTCTAAGTATTTAAATGAGTGACTGAATGGGAATAAATCTCATTAAGACATTATTTGAGAGCCATGCTGCTGTCGATCTTATAGAAGCCTTTCGATTTGTAGATTCGGATTGCAAAGAAGTGCTAGTAAAATATAAATGAACATTTCTTCTACTTATAAGACACCATGTGAAGGACATACTGTTATTACTTATCCATATCTTAGCAACACATTAAACTCCATGAGGTCCTCCTTATCTTTGGAGATTAAAATATCTTCAGAAATGTCATGCATTTCGTATGTCATCTCTCTTCCTAACCAGCTTGAGAAATACTATAAAACAACTTGCTGTAGTGATTCTGAATGCTGCCTGAAATCATGAAACAGGATGCAGGTTGAATCTCTCACAGTTGGCCTGCAGTGTGCTAGCTGAATTTCCTCCAGTGGCTGCTGATGCAGCTGCAGCCTATAAATAGGCCCAGCCCAGACAGGCAGAGGGAGGAGGGCTTTGGTTAACCCCTGAGACCCAGGCCTAATCTGACCCCAATAATAGGCAGCATCATTAGAGTGTCAGGTCAGCTGGCTGGCAAAGAAGGATACAGGGGACCCCTCTGTCTGGAGAGGTCTTAGCATTATCACATCTCAGGAGAGGCACACAACCCTGTTTTTAGCACCTTCAAACTCGCCCCATTGTCAGCTACCTGTCGTGGTCTTCTCGTCCACCTGCTGGATATTCCCTCAGCCAATATTCACTATCTGCCACAATGTAGACAAGGGAGGGGTAGCTGAATCTCTACTACCCATGCCTGTCTTTTCATATCTCCAGATGGCCGAGTGTTGGAAAGGTGTGCCTCTGTGCCTCATATGCATTGCATGGCCTGGATTCAACAAAGCAGTTGTAGCAAAGCTTTGCTTCCCCAACGGTGCTTTTCTGCAATCAAAGAGTATTCATCTCCCTCTTGCCCTCCCTCTTGTACAGCCGTTTTGGCACAGTTTGGTTCTCTTTTTCTCCTCCCACTCTCTCTCTTCCTACTGTTCTATTCCCTTCATAGTCAGTCATTTATACCACAAACAAGTCCCCTTGTGGGGATAGGGAGACATCCACTGATGTGCAGATTCTTTCAGATTTATTACACAGGAGTTTACGGGTCAGTCTTAATTAAGAGGTGAAATCATTAAGGAGGGATGGATGAAGAGAGGGTGCCACAGAGATGACCTGTCTCAGGCAGAAATCTCCTCTCTGGTCCTTTTGGCTGCTAGACAACCGGAAATCTGACACTTGCATTATCCACCAGGTTTTTCAAGGGGAGGACAGAAGCTTGTTGGATTAGATGGACTGTAAAAGAGGAGATGGCTAGAAAATGTCTCCAAGTCACCCCAGTACTGCAGGGCCAGCAGAGCATTTTTGCATTGGTTTATGATGCTTTGCAACACTAAAGTCTACTGCAATGCGTTTGGATAGAGGGGAAGTGAGCTTTCTTGCAGTGAATTTGGGAACCATTGTTCATGCTCCCCCCCTCCCTTATGTCATAATAGCTTTCACTGTCACCTGCTTAGAAGGAAAATAAATTATTTGTGTGAAAGGTCTTAAGCATGTCTTCTCATCTGATTTGAACTAATGATTAAACTAACAAAATGTGGGGGGGAAACTACAAATATACAATCCCATTTGGGGAGATAATTCATAAGCTATTTGATCTTTTCCAATTCTTTGTCATTGCTGTGGTGTTTTTCCACAGGAGAATGCTAAGCAATTAGACACTTGCGTCTTTTTCGCATGGATTGTTTTAATGATGTTTGAGTTTCTGTCTGTGGAATGCTTTGTCTTTTTCAGCTCTGTTAGCTAAGGTTATTGCTTCTCACACTAACTACCCAGTTTTTTTTCTGCCACTGGAAAGGGTTTCCTGGAAATTACCTATAGTAGCTTAAACTGGGTACTAAAAAACTGAACATCTGAGGTGTCTGCTACAGTGATAGAAAAGCTGGCATAGTGGCGTGGGCATTATATTTAGTCAAGCTTAGCTCACAAACACATACACTAGGTCAGTTTTATGGAAGGTCTGTGGCATCTTAGACCTGACCAACACCCACATGGGGACATCTACCTTCAGGCCATCGTGTTACTGCCGACTCAGAGATGTAGCTCCAACAGAAGTGATTCAGTTGTAGTACAAATCTCAGAGGAACCAATGCTGGCGCCTAAAGGTCCATTGGAGAATTGCCTGTCTGCTTTAGTGCTTAAATATGCAACTGCCTGGCTATAAAAAGACACTTTTTTTTTTGGATTACTCACAGCAAGCAACCATCCTGATGTCATTTTTGCATGTGACTAAATTAGAATATATAATTCTTTATATACTTTTAAATGTAATGCAACCTGATGAGATGTTTAACAATCAGACTTAACATTACAGTTAGCTGCAAATACCGTCATTGTTAAAAATGTAAAAAATCAACCCAAAAAGTCACATTGTTCATCAATTGTTCACAGCCACTGTTGCCTGAGGGCTGAACACTATAATGGCAGCTTTTTTTCGGTCAGCTGGAAGAATGTGTACATGCCAGCACATTGCATGCCCATGTGCATGCCCATGTGCAACATGCCGTGTTGACTGTCCTGTTGCAAACATGTAGCTTTTGCAATGTTCTTGCAGTGATTCTTATGTCTGTTTTTCTGGGCATCCTAGTTTGATGTGGTTCTCTGTGTTGTATTTAATGATTAATATCGCTCCCAAAAGGCCTGGTATGGAAATGCCAAATGTGAAATTAAAATTTTTAATAGCTGCTTACATCTTCATGAGGCATACATCTAAAGCAAGATTTGACTTGAAGTGGCTGTTCTAATGAAAGACTGCTCAGAACAAACCAGCAAGGAAATGAGCATCGATTAAAAAAAGTTATTTGGCTTGTTGTTTGACTTGAGTTGTTTACACTTAATGGTAGCAAATTATTTTATGACTGACATAAGCAGATGCGTTTTTGAAGATTGCAAATAGACATAAATAAAATCCCTTTGTAGAACGGAAGTATATTTACGTTATTCTCACAGGTGCTTGCCCAAACACTATTCCTGTGTGAATCTGAAAAAAAAGATAGAGGCAAGTAACTGGAAATGAACCACTCCAATTTCAATGACAGTTTTACTGCATAATTCATCTTGTCTTGTATGCCTCATACTGTACTAATCTGTAATGTATGACTTTATGTCTCTGTGACATCCCATTATTAATCCAGTAAAATGTGCTGCCTCTCAACTTTCCATAAAGGTACCATACATCAAGAAAATTAGGGGTGGTATTCTTTTTAAGCTCTGCCGCGTTTTCACATAAGGTGTTGCACCGCCATGTCAGACAGAAATGTCTCTCGACTCCCTATGGTGATGTTTCTAAAAGGTCCATTACTGTAACTACAGTGGTGGCCCAAGTCTGGGTGGTTGGAAAGCACAATTTTCCAACATTGCTTTGCTTTTAGAGGCTTACCTTTTCCTGTTGCCTCTGCCTGTCCTGTAGCTCAAAACAAAGCCACGTCATCGCTCGGTGTCTACACACCTGAACAGATATTAAAAATGAGCAGATGGCCACAAGCTCAGGTTCTTGAGAAGAGGGCCAAAACTTGGTCGAATGGTGTCAGCATTTTGACCTTTAATATTTAAAATCTGTAAAAATATCCAAAAGCCTCTCTCTTATTGGTTACAGGTGACAAAGGTAATTTATTTCCACAACACTGCTTTTGGTTGTTTCAGCACTGTCAACTCCCTGCACAGTACCACTTAACAAACTAAGCCTGCGGCAGTGTGCTTTCTCCAGAGGCAAGAGGTTATATGAGTTACCCCACATTCACAGGGAACAATTGTTTGCTCATATAAATGCAATTTAGCTTTGTCTCTTCATGAGGCAATGTGTACATTATACATTATACAGACTAATCATGAAATGCTTTGACGTTGTTTACCTCACTGAAGGGATTGGATTGGATCAGAACGATAGCATCTTTACTGGCAAACGGAAGAAGGATCCCTGGCCCACCAACAATTTCCTTCTTCAAAGCAGCATTAGTGGCTCCATTAAAATCCTGTCACCCTTTTTCCTTTATGGCTGTCTGTGGCTTCTGAGAAGAGGAGAAATCACAGTCATTCAAATGCTAAGTGACTTTAACACTCCTGTGAATATTACAAAGGAGAAACTACTCCATCATCTACCATGCAAAGAAAGAAAAGATGAGACCAGTGTTTTGAATATCCTATCCCCCTACCTCTGCAGTATCTTGTCACAAGCCATTACCTCTGCAGAAAGCAGACTGCTTGACACATACAGAACACCGTACGGTGTCAGTCTTCATTAAGACTTAACCATTTGCACGAACACAGTGGCAGCTGCTTAAGAGACTGTCTCACTGATGTTATCGTGTCAGCAGGGTTTCAATCCCTTGCTTTTGGACATTATAAGGAATGAGCTTAGCATGGCTGCAAATGAATCAATGAGGTAACTGCAGGCAGGAGTGCTATCTACACTCCAGGGTATGGAACAACAGTATATGCGTAGGAGGAGCTCTAGGGGCTAAAAGTTGGGCCCTGTCCCATCCATCATTAGAGGAATCATTGTATTAATGTTCTCTCTTTTTTGCTTTGCAGGTCACAGATGGAGGAACCATCAAGCAGAAAATCTTCACCTATGATGCTATGTTTAATACCAATTACTCTCACATGGAGGACTACCGCAGGCGTGAAGACCTTGTGTACCAATCCACTGTCCGGTGAGCCTCAAAATCAATTAACTTTAATTTAAAGCAAGACTTGTTTGACTCTGCTCTTACTGTGTTACCGGTTCTGCTTTTGCTCTATTTATTTTGCATCACAACTGAATTGCGAACCCTTAAAAGTACTGTATAATCAAACAGCCTTGACACTGACTGTGATAGTAAATGCACCAAGATGACCTCCTTCTGAGGGCTAAACAGCTTCATTCCCAGCCATCTGCTGTTGGTCAGACCAGGCCAGACTGGAGTGACCGGTCACAGGGGTCACTGCATTATTACATGAGCACAGGAGGCATTGGGAACTCTAATCAGCAACTCTGCTTGGGATAAAGAGTTCAGTGTTGAAGATTTAGCTCACATCTGACCAGGCTGGTCCTTATTGCAGCAACAGTGGCGCAGATGCAGTATCCCAGGTAGCACCGGAGGTGAACATGCAAAAGGCTTGCCTCACCCATCTCTCAAGCCTAACCCCTGTCTCAAGCCTTTATGATCCAGTGCATACACAGCCCCACTGTGTATGCATTAACGGGTTTAACTGAGAGAGAGCAAGCGATGGAGAACGGGAGAGTAGGCGGATGAGGAGTCATCTGGCTGTGGTTGGCTTGATTACATGTTGAAGGCGTCCCAGGGACTGTCTTCTTTTACCCCAGGCCTCAAGAATACGGCTGGCAGCTGTCTGCCCATCTCCTTATTCTTTGCTCCCTCTGCTCTGGCTCTTATCCTACTGCAGATATCCCTGTCTGAATGTTCAACAACACAAGGGAAGAGCTGGCCATACATTGCACGTACGACTTCATTTAAAATTGGAATGCTTCACTCTTTGCAACCTTTTGTAATGAAACCTACTTTCGTCATACCCTCTCATTTTATCTTTGTCCTGTTGTTTTCCTTTGATGCCGCTCACATACATTCCTACCTCTTTTCTCCTTTTTTTCCCCTCTTTCCCTCTTTTTTTCCTCTCATGTGTGGTGTGGCTGCCCAGCTGAGGATGATTTATCTGGACAAGCCTACTATCCCTTTAGGAGAGGGGCATCATCACAATAGAATAGTGTGTACACACTTACATGCACATAGACATGGAAACATGAATGCACACACAAACAGAAAACATAACCCCCATGCCTGGACACTGACACACATGTTCATGCAGAGAGAGGAAGTGAGAGAAATCTAATACAACACGCTGAAGGGGTGGAAAGATTTCAAATGAATTGGCATCAGAAACAGTTGGATGCTACCTGCATGGACCTGTATCCGGACCTGTATCAGAATGGTTTGCTTGTGTTAGTCAACCACAGAGAAATGTGGACTCCTGCCACAGTCCCACCATTCTTCCAGTCAAGAAAAAAAAATCCCTCTGACTGGTCACGGTCCCACTTTCATGGTGTAACACAGAAGCTCAACACTAGTAAGAAATGCAAAAAGCTGAAATTTTACCCGCTATAATCTTCCATTTCCACCTGAGAATGGTAAATCTTCTGTACAAAGCCTTAGCAGTCTGACAAATCCACTTGTATGACAGAAAACGAATACCTCAATATTCTATATCTTTTATAAACTATATTTTTAGCTTTTTCTTTTTTCCTTTTGTAGATAACTTTTTCTCACAGCAATGTGTGATTACTGTGCTATAATAGTAATAATAATAATAGATGTGACATTGATATTGACTTCATCTAAGATTGCATAGTCTTGTCTGGCTTTGACAGCTATTAGTTGTAATCTTCCAAAGAATGGAAGCAGCTGTAACTTTCTCTGTATTCAAGTAACAATGCATAGATTAGTCCTTGTAAAAGGAATGACAGATTTTGATGATACTTTGATTGAAGATGGTTAAATCAAGCTCAAATCTTGAGAGCAGAATATGTATGGGAAAGGAATAAATGAGATAAATAATAACCAACAGACCTGAATCAGGTGTGTTGACATGTTGTTGACAAGTTTATTGTGGACCATCTGGAGCCACCAGGGGTAATCCACACACCTGGATACTGGAGGGAAGAACACAACTCACCTGTAACCGACCAACCTGTCCTGATTGGCGAGCTGCGCTGGAGGGAAGGGCAGTCAGGCCTATTAGATGGGTTGAACAGTGTTGGAGGGGGAGAAAATTGTTATAAGTAAACCGCCAAGTGAGTAGAAGGTGTTAATCTACAAATATGGTATTTTGTTTACCTGAAGAAAGGCCCTGGAAAGACATCAACGTCTACCAGCCGGATTTTGGTTTAGTTTGTTTAAAAGTGTTTTGTTTTTCCTACCCTTTTTTTTACCGTACACCTGCCTGTAAGAGTGGTATTTGGCCCGCCGACGTTCGACCGGCTCTGTGTCCTGTAACACCTTTAAAAGATCCTTTTGTCATAAAAGATGTGTGTAGCACATTTATGGCATAAATAGGTTTGGTTTTACCATTGGTAGAGACTTAAAAAAAACTAAAACGTATGGTTATGTGTTTGTGTGCCATTTCTTTCCATTGCTCTCTCACATGCACACACACCGAATCAGCCATTGGTTTAAATTTAAAATGATTACTTTTTCCTGACAAGAAACCTGTGTTGGTTGTGAGAATAATAGCTAATCTCTCTATGAAGCAAAAGTGAAAGTAGCGTTACATTGTTGTAGCACCACAAAACCTCTTAAGGAAGAAAATCAGGGTGGATGGCGTACTGTTAAAAGTGTCTGATGTTGACACTGGAGACTGCTGGTTCACATCCTGTCCCCTGCCAGTAGTCAACATTGGTCTACATCTTTTAAATAATTAAACAAGAGGTGGAAGATCAGAAAACTATCCTATGAGTCCTTTGGAAAGGCAGTGTCATTTTGTAGGTAGGAGGACATGTTAGTTACCATTAGCAGTAATCAGAGACCCTGCTCCACCTGCCTGTAGCCTGCTATCACTGCAGCGGCTGCTGGTACCAAGATTTTTCCCTGAAAGAATTTTACCATTTGCAAATAAATAAATTATGTATGCTACGGCTAATGATGGTGGTGATAAAATGCTAACTAATGCTGACTAATAACTTAATGATCTATTGATTCAAAAACCAGCAGACTCCCGTCTGTATAGGCACCACTGACAGAAAGCTAGCCAACTGCTACCTGCTCTGGATTACCAGATAATCAGGTAGTCCCCATCTCACACTGCCTCTCATCCCACCACCATCTGTCTCTGTCAATAAAATCAAGCAGAAAACATGCAAAGCTCCTGGAGTAACTCTGCATAGGTCTGATACTGACTGGGAGTGGAGTTAAAGTTGTTTGACATGGTTAAAAACGTTAGCAATGACAAGTTACCTAACACTGGAAGAGGCATGACCCGAGTGTCCATATACAAATGTATCTCCTTCCAATTGTCTTATGACAATTTCTTTAGTCTTTCATAGGAGCAGTACTAGTGGAGCAGTCTTTTATTTTTGTCCCCTCGTACTAAATCTTGTTGTTGTATTGGCAATTTCAGGAGGTAACATAGCTCAGTAAGGTGTTTCAGTAATTGATAAATATCTCCTGTGGGAAGTCATGTTAAGAATGTCTATTTCAATTTCATTTTGGTTACAGTTGCAAATTAAAAATGTTCACTCTGATATCTTCCCTCTCAATCTCACGCTGAAGGTGAATATGTCCACTGAGGCGTCCTGCATGAAAGAAGGAATGTACCTCTGTGGGACATAATATGATTGCAAATAGTTTCCATTAAAAATAAAAGGATGCCAAATCACACTTTTAAAGATATTTAAGGATTGTTTCAACAGTTTTATTTGTGAGGTTTAAAAGAAAAGTACTTTAGTAGGTACTGCAATGAATATTCTAAGGGAGAGATAAGTAAAGTCTTTGCTTTTTAAATTGGTAATGAATAATAAGTAAAACATAACCTGTTTAATGCACAATCATTAAATAGCACAATGAGCTACTGTAATCAGCAAAAAAATGTTATTGTGAGGTTTTTTTGTGGATCCCTGCTCTTCCTCCAGTAATACTCTGCTCTTTGCATTTGTATGGATTCGAATCCATGAATGCAGTACAGATTTGTGGATAAGAACAGAGAGATGAGCCACATCAGCACTTACTTTAATGTAACCAGCCAGCACAAAGCCAATCACACCTCCCTGGGCACTCAGAGAACCACAGCATGATCCTCAGTATTTTGTTCCTTAAGGAGACATTGGTGATTACACACCTCTCTTTGCATCCCGTCCTCCAGGAAATTTGGCTTTGCTTTCCATTGAGTGTATACTGACTTACAGTCGCCAGTCCTCACCCATTCACCCGTAATGCTTCAGACCAGAAAGAGTATCTGACAATGTTCTAGTTAATTTGATGCAGAGATTGGCTGGATGAGCTATCAGACACTGCTCTGTCAGGGCTGCTCTTTTTCACTCTCCATCTCTAGGCAGTTGAATTTGCTTGCATTTGTAGGCAGGAGGAGTTCTGCAGGAAGGCCTACATAACAGGAAAGAGCTTTCAGATGCAACTCCTGGGGGACAATCGATCTCTCTTTGCGGTGTGCTGTTTTTGCTGCTCCTCCATGGGGGCCTATTGCTATCGATCTCCACCGTGTATGTGCTGTTTTCTAGTGTACAGGGAAGAGTCTGCAGTGTGTTAAATGTGGTTTGCTGGAAATTATTTGTTTATTCTATTACCTATTCACATCTAAGTTGTGCTGATATCCATTTTTGTTTACAAGGCTGTTCAAAAAGGCTTGTAGTTTTTGTTTTATGTTTTATTTGTCCCAACATCTGCCTTGGTATGTGTCATCGCTAATCAGCTTTTTATAACTCACTGATTAAAGAGGTCTGTGATTTCAAAACAAAGTACAAAAGGATTCTGAAATTGTCTCAAAAGAAACATTAAAACGTGAACAAATAATAAAACATTTTAACAGGAGGGGGTTGGCGGCAAGACGGGTAAGAAAGAAGAGTAAGGATAAAAGGCATGCGTATAACTCTGTGCCACAGTCGATGCTAGTCCTGATTTACAGAGGAAATCATAACAATAATCAGGAGAGGGAAATAAAATCTATAATAGGTGGTATATTGTGATTTCATTTAAGTTAAGACTTCAAACATTAGCAGACTCATTAATAGTGAATGAGAGACGCCTGTAAGAAAGAAAAAAAAAAGGAGTACTCTCAGAAGCACATGTTCCATTTTTGTGAACAGATTGTCAATGGACTAGCACTTCTGAAATGCATGGCATCAAAGATTAGAGGAGGTGTTGAAAAATTAATTCCACCAGTCTTAATATTTAACAGAAGTCTCAATGTTAGGAGTACAACCTTTCCTCTTTTTCCTCGCCTAATTCTGATTTCTTGCTGTCAAACTGGTAGACACTTCAGAAGCAGGCAGCCACTCAGAAATGCTGTGGTTGGGGATTTCTTTGTGGCCTCCTCACCCTTCTTCCAGCAATACTTCCATGCCTTGAATTATCTTATTCTTTTCTCTGCACCTGTCTTGGTCTGAAACCATGAATGCAGCAGTCAGAATTCTGAATAACAGAACTACGGCTTTGTTTGTAAAAACAAAGCAACGGGCTACATCAGCATTTGCTATAATAAGCCAGCCAAGACAAAGCCAATTACCTCGCCCAACCGCCACCACAGAGAGATTCACTGTGCTATTCTCATCGTTTTGCACTGTGGCGACAATAAGACGTACTTTTTTTTAATCCTGATCCCTCGAGCGTCGGTGGAGACATCCCCACTTTATATCTCAAGATGCTTATTCTTTTTTGAGACTGTCCTCCCCAAAAATAAATCCATATAGGTCATCTGTGCAGCAGCTTATAACAAACCATATTTATGTTTGTATGTATGGTGACCTGTAGTAGTCGTAGTAATTATGACAGGAGCAAAGGTGGAAGTCCGGCGAGGTGATGAGGTTGGGGTGGATGGATGGATCAAACAACAAAAGACTTTCTCCCAAGAGTGATTTTTCTTGTGAAACCAAAAGTCAACCGTGACTTATTTTAAAGGGAAACTTGTATTTTAAAACCTGGGCCCTATTTTTATTTTTATTTTTATTTTTTTACAAGTTTTGGGATAGCAATGACTAATATTTACCGTTACTTTTGGAAATGGTCCAGTAGATCCCCTCCGCCAGCATCCGCAAACGGGCTGATCCTTTCATCTTCCTGCAACAACTCAACCGTGAGATTTTAAAGTGAGACTTTTCCTTGAGTGAGAATCTGTTTCTGGATAAACAAAAAGGATCGCACTCTTGGTCAGTCTTTGTAGGGATCTTTTCCATAATGTTATCACTTCAACACTTCGATCAACAATCTGAGCCTGTCAGTGGCAAAAACAAGCACTTTTAGGGTATGTACCTTTCACAGGCGCAATTTCCCACAAGGATTACATTGCAGCTATTGCAGCCCATTCATGGATGCTGGCTGAGGCGATCTACTCAACCAGGTTTAAAAATACCAGTTTCCCTTTAACGTGATGCAAGTCATGTCATGTAAATTAACTTACTGAACTTAATTTGTTCAGTAAGACCTTAGTTGTTACCATAACAACTAAGGTTGTTACTATAACAACTAAGGTCTGCTACGCTTATATATGGCATTTTGGGAGTCATTGGCAAGCTACCTATTCTGTTGTTTTTTGGAGTCATATCTCCTGCCACCACTGTCCTGGGAAGCAATGTGCTAATTATGTTTCATTAGCTTTTGGTAACAATTTCAAAAGATTCCAAAGAACCAAGAAAACACAGAACACATAAAGGACCATATTTGAATCATCAGTGTGGCTAAAATTGTTTTACTGATACTTACATACATTTCCTTCCCAGCACAAGCACTCATTGACTGTTAAGTAATCGATGTTCAAAAATACAACATACCAAACAAAAGTACTTTAGAAGAGGGAGATACATTTATGGATTTAGACTTCTCATAGGCAATACTAGGAATAGGAATAATCTAAATGTACTCCTTCTTTAAACTTTTCACTTGAGGTTAAAGTGCCTTGCTCAAGGGTAGTTCAAAGATAGTTGTTGAGCGAGGAGAGAATATATATATATATATATATATATATATATATATAT